>CM023481.1:94590134-94801872 GCA_013339685.2 Hyalomma asiaticum
CAAACAATTATTTCAGCAAGGTGAGCCATCTAGGTTGCCGACCGATAATCCAGACAGCCGCGCAGTACCGCTAGTGCCAACATAGGCTTATTGTAATAAATCCGGCTGATATTTCGGACGGTTTCTAGCTCTAAATTAGATAATTCGGACCCCGTTCGCGGCTGTCGAGCGCAGTGAATGGGCCGCCATTATAGCCTTCGGCGCCCCGATGAGAGAAAGTATGGCCTCAGAGATCGCAATCAAAACTGTGATCATTGAGGTTTAGTTCCAGCGTGACCCGCCAATTTTGGAGGCAAGTCGCCCCGTCACTGCGATAACCGCATCCTGTTCCGGCACCCCGCGCGTGGTTTGCGATTGCGACGTCGGGTCCACGATCGCTCGATAGCGCTTTCACGTTCTTTCTTCAGTGCTTGCTAACCGTATTTACGCGCATAATTGGCGCCCTCGCATAATTTGCGCACCCCTGACATTTAGCCAGCAATACAAAAAAAAAAATCTCGTATATTTTGCGCTCGCCGTCCGGCCTGAACCAGGTCGCCGGCGAGCGCACGGAGACTGGACAGCCGCGCGGCCGCGCCCCTCGCTGCGCGGGCGAGTCGCCGACGCCGCAGAATGTTCTGAAACCTATAGAACAAGCGCTATTCGAAGGAGACAGTCATACGCAAAAGGGGCTGCGAGTGCGATGTTCCTTTTTCCGATTATTTTCTCCGGAAGCCCCCAGAGCCCAAATTGCGGTTGCTAGAATAAAAGCACTCGAGTGGGGGCGACGAAAACGGCTGAAGCAGACATCAAACGCGCCCGGCACATCTCCGTCGCTTGGAGGCGATAACATCACCCCTATCGGATCGCCTGCCGTCGAAGCGGGGAGGAAACGCCCCGCCCGTCTTTAACGAGCATGATAAGACGCAAAAGCGGGAGGGGGGGTGGGGAGTGTCGCTCGGCTGCCGAGATAGCACTGGCGCTATCTCGGCAGCCATCAGCGGGCGGCGATTCCTGCAAGCGTGACCAAGACTGTCAAAAGTAAAATCAAAATAGCGATGCCCGGGCGGGTACGGCGTGCCAGGTTGCGACGCATCATGCGGGAACACGCCCAGAGTTGCAACGTAACAGCGGGGTTCCACTGTATATGGCAATTCCCTGGTAGGAACTTTCTGCCAGATTTCTTAATTTTTTTTATGCTGCCTAATGTACACATATGACGTCGTGATCACAATAAACTTCCCAAGTTTGCCTTGGTGCATGTGCTGCAGTGCATTATAGGGTGTGTGAAATACGCAAGTGAAAGTTAGTTCTCAAAAACTAGGATTGCATTTTAGGGATGCATAAATTATGTAAGTAAATGCAGTATTATACCAGTAAAACTAATTACTTTTCATTGTTTTTAATACATCGTGCATTACTATCACAAGTAATCCTTTGCCCTTTGGGTGCTGCTGCAACTTGACCTTGACTCCAAAAATCACAGTATGTCTCAGTCAAGCTGAAAGAGGATGTAAAGGCCAGCTCCTTCAGCAAAAAGCAGAAGGTAAGGTAGCAACAGTGTCGACATTTGGATTTACTTTTTTTGTCTTGTACTTGAGCTTCTTCACAGATGAGCACACTTCGTGTTTTGTTCATGTTTGTCACACTCGTGCATCAGACCTACAAAGACAAGAGCAGTACTGCCTGCTAATTACAAAACCTGTGGTTTGTGTCATAACTTAAATGTGTAATATGGTATTTATAGATAGCTTGCTGTGGTCAGTGAAAGCAGTTGTGCCCATTGGTTAGAATTGTTCTTGGCCAAGCTGCTGACTTGGCTTGCTTAGCATTTTGTTTTAAAGGAGTACTGACACGAATTTTTGACATTCTCGTATTGTTGCTGTAAGTGAAAGCACTGGCGGGGAGAACCCCAAAAAGAGTATCATGGTGCCTCACAACGCAATGAATATATTTTTAATACGACTCCCTTAAAAGCCCACTTTCGGTTTCGATTTCGAGGGGGCGGTTTCCTAGTGACGTGACACTGGAGTCGGATGTACGTTTAAGCCACGTAGGGACAGCACTTCGTGATAGCGTCACTGCAATTCCGTTGTCTGTGGTCAGTTACACGTGGGGCACGCAAACAACGATGACTTCACGGTCGTCCAGTGACTCTGACAGTGATTTCAATGATTTTAGAGAGACCGTGCTCATACGTCATTGTAGTGTCCATTGCGCTGGGGCTGGCTTGCAGTGCTGTTCGGCGAAAATTTTAAAACCAAACTAAAATATTTCGTATGTGTTTCCTGGCTTCCGCATGTGGAGCACGTGAACAATGCATGACTAGAAAACGAAAAATGTATATTTTGCGCCGCCGCAAAATCTTGTCAGTACTCCTTTAAGTGCAAGGCTTGTAGCATGGAAAAAGATAGGTAAAGCAGAGATGAGCACCAATAAACAGTTGGTAGCTGGCACTCAACTGTCTCTTACCATTTTTCTTTCCTCTCTTTTTCTTTGATCGCTTCAGTTTTTTCACCTGATACAGTATGTTAAGCTGCCTGTAGGTAATTTTTTATGCGGCAAAGCCATAGTGGAAGTACACTTGTACCTCATTATAATGAAGTTGAAAGGAGACAAGGAATTATTCTTGCCATTTGGCTGCGAAAATGGTTAACGTGAGTATAAGAGGATGGCACTGTGGCCGGCGATTATGCTGTACGGAGCCACGAAAGTGATGAAGGTTTATAAAAGCAGTAAAATAAAATACTTGTCAGTACCATGCGAATCAGCAGCCGGTGCAACAGGCTGCATTCTGTCACAATACGATTGTCTAGCTTCTGTTCAGTGCGCGCCTCATCCACGTTAACGCAAAGGTGCAGAAATGGCAATGCAATCAAACAGTCAACAGCGAAAATTTGCTCATTGTGAATGAGCAACACGCGGCAAACTATCGAGCACGTCATCATAGCCACTGCGATGCACTCGATGTGTAGGCCAACGAACTTTACCACACCGGCGTCAGCTTGGCAGGCTTGCGATTCCCGAAGTCGCTACATCGTTGGTGCACACACGGAGGCCACACCCATTTCTGTAACTTTCACGGGCGGCCATAACGAAAGAAATGGATGCACTAATAATTTTTCACTACTGCATGCAAGAAACGTCGCACCATTGCGTTTGTCCCTCAAACCTCCAGTGCCTGCCGTCTGGCTGCGCAGTTAGCATGACCTCTGAGATCACCCGGATGTGACCTCGGGAGGCCATGCTTTGACATCTAGCTGCTGTGAGAAAGGAAAGCGGGGATGGCAAGTGAGGACTGGAGTAGGACGGAGGAAGGCAGCCGTACATATTGACATGTGATGCTGCTTGCTTTGTGCGGCAATGTGCAGAAGTTCCATAGAGCCGGGGTATTTTTGAATCACTGCACTAAACACTGCGGAAGTGATTTTGTTGGCGTGAACACGTACTTATTTTTGGTTTTGGAGATGATTTTAGTTTTTTTTTAGTTTGTTATATCCATCGAAAAGTTACTTTTACTTCGTTAAAACAAGGTTTGAAATGCACATATGTCTATGTAGAATTCAAGAGAAATTTTATTTACCACTGTTTATCCATTATTTTGTTATATGCAGTTACATTAAAACGAGGTTTGAGTGTCTAACAGACACACTCCAAGAGGCAGAATGTATTAAAAAACCACGTTTCGGAGCCCATATCAATCCCTTGATCACAATAAAAGCAAATCTAATGGCTAAGAGTCATGGCAGATATAGTAGCCTAGAATATATTTAACATCAATTTTAAAGGGTCCCTGAAATGTATTTTTGACATTGCGTCACTGCTTAGGCAACACAATTGTGAAATCATTCATGCCATAAATAAAGCGAAGCACCATGCGCTAAGGCAGCTGTGGGCTTATTTCTGTCGCCTTCCTCCTTACCACTGCTGTTCCTCCTCAACTCGATCAGCTGCGGAGTGTGCGCTAGCGACGACTGCACCTCCCGTGTCAGCCGTTCTGCCGAGCCCTCCGTAGCGACATAGCGCCCCGATATCTTTACTGAGGTCGCCGGCCTCGGCAGTACTAGCCTCTGTAATAGAGCGCCGGCGACTCGTGTGTACGTCACCAAATGCTGCGATGATACCGTTGGCTGAAACGAAGGACCACGCTGTAGGAGCACGTTGTTCGCAGTTAGGTTGGGAAAATTACATGCACGTCACTGGTTAGGAGCCAATCAGCGGCCTCCCCATCCATCGTTCGATGGCGGGGCATTTGAAAACGGTTTTTGGCGAGCCGCTGCGATTTTTTGTGATGCGCATGTTCAAAACCTTATTGTGAATTACACACTTTACACAGAGCGCTGAAATCTGTCCTCTGGTGATCCTAATGACTCGCTGTACCGGATCCCCACGTTTGCACAAAATTGTCAAAACCGGTCCCTTTAAAGTATATGCCATGCAGCTGAGCACGAAGTGGAGAACATTGCGACATCCCTCTTGTACCTAGTTGTATAAACAATGGACAACCACCTACATCTGCAGTTTGTGTTAGCTGTCATGCTTCTCGCGTGTGCTCTCTGCCGCAGTTGTCAGCTCATGCACACATTGCTGCACATGCCTGGTGCCATGTGGCAAAGAGGGATGTGCTGGCACGATGCTGAATGTCCGGTGCATAGCAACTGGAAAAGTGAACAGCATGTGGCATAGGGTTGCTATACCGACTCTGTAGACAGTGCATGCAGCCTGTTGGTGCCATTGTTATCACACTTGGCAAACGCAATGTAGCAAACAACTGAACAAATATAAATGCTTTTTAAAGGGGCAATAAAGGGAGATCTAGATTGATAGATTGGCCCATTGAAACAAGCAATTCACTATTTCTGGCGAGAACAGGGCATTTGTAAACATGAAAGCGAAATGGAGGTTGAAGTGGTGCCCTCTGCAAAGAGTTAAGAAACGACATCATATATCGCGTTTTCATATTTCTCATCTGCTGCATGTTACAGGTGCAAAGTGAATTAGTATGGGTCTTGATAACAAAATGCATGCAGTAGGCCAGAACTATTGCACCATGTTACGATTGTTGAGCTCAGTTTACAGTAGTGTCGATAAGTTCCGATTTTGGTCAGCCACACACAGACTTTGCATTGTTTTATGGTAGTGTTTTCATTTCACGCCGTGCAGTGCTGTCAGTGCGGTGTCATGAAGCTCTTCCTAGCTTTAGTTAGCATTGGCAGAGTCTATTTGTTGTACCTTTTGAAACACGCTGGTGAAATCTACTGACTAGCGCTCCTTCTCTGCCTCCCGCTGAATCACATGACATGGCAGCAGTTATGGTGACATCCAGTTCTCTGTTTTGAGCATCGGTACCAGCGACTTTCATTAACAAGTTCTCACTCAACAAGCTCGTTTACTGGTGCGCTGAAAGTGGTGGTAGTCTTCTACAGAGATAATAAATTAATATGACTAAACTTAATATTTCCCTTTAATGACCCTTTAAGATGCACTGCTTTTATAATTTAAAAATGTTTGTGAGCAGTGATATAAAATGCTACAGTGCTTTTATTTTCAGTGTAACACCAACCATGCTTTGCATTGTAGTTGAGGTGGTCAATCAATGCATTGAGCAGTGCATTGATTGGCCGCCTCAACTACAGTGCCATTTTGATTCTTCCATTCACATTTGCCACTGTGTGTAGAAATCTGTTCAGGCCAGGCTGTCAGCTGCTATGCCTCTTCCTGTCGCCAAGCATTTGGTGTCCAATGCCAAACGAACTTGTTTATGGTTTGTCACTTCTTCGCTGCATGTGGCTTGGTGCTATTGCACTAAACATGCAGCACTGAATGACATATGAATTGTGCCAAAATAACTGAGGGGTCTCGATTTGAACCACTGATGTTTGATAGGTTGAAGATTACATAGTATACATGGCTTGCTGTCCTCTCTCGTTCGCTGTCAAGTGAGGACTGAAGCCTCTGGCTTCAGTCCTCACAAGTTTCACAAGTGTCCGCACAAGTTCTCACAAGTGTCAGTTACAAGTGTTTCAAATGTTTCAAATCAGTGTATCCTCTTTATTATTTTTTTTTTGCAAAGAAAGAAGTTAATGATGTTGTTGTTGAAGACATTGCTAAACGCATCCCATATAGTCCTTGAAGTTACTATGTTGGGGCGTTGAGAGTCCTTGAAAACCCTTGAAATTTTTTTCCTTTAAAGGGACTGACAACCGATTTTTAAGGACCCTTCTTTTTATGGCGCAATGGAAAGCTCGCCCCCTGTACTGTTTTCACCTGCAGCGGTTACTTCGAAAAGCACGTGGATATTTCGCACGCAGAATTTTTCGATCTGAGAAGCCTCTAAAAAAGGCAGAGTGCGCACTCTAACAACGTTGAAAAGTGATCGCGATGCCGATAATCTGCCTCGCTCCCGGACATCGTTCTGCTTTCGCAGGAGTGAACGTAGCTGTGATTAAACACCCACACTTTGACCTGTTCGACTACTTTTTGAAATAAAAAGACGGTGCGACGAGCTGGCATTGTTTGCCAGGCGGATCTTGTATTTGTAAGGCGTTCTTTCGCATGTCCGCGCCTACTTCATGAATGACCAGGCTCCGGCGCCACTCTGGCCATAGCCGAGCCAAGCCAGGCCAGCTAGATCCGAAACCACACTTTCGCACGTGCCGGCAGAAGCGTGCGGTAGCAACGCGCGCTACAAACGAAGGGTGATCTGCACATTGTAAGCGACAAAAAGCTTATAATATCAAAAGTTTCATGCCATCCGATACTCATAAACAGATAAAATATTGCGTAAATTTGTAGAAGGTCACGTGACCGCACTCTAACTCTAGTTCGTATGTTTGCCGCTTGAGTTACCAGGCGTCAGTTTTCGCGAGTTTGCATGAAGAAATAAAAACATAAACCCGTGTTTATTGAGGAAAAGTGGCGTCGTTTGAGCCAATGCAACACACAATCTTTCTGCCAGTGGGGTCATCCCAATTCAAGTTTTCAGTGGTTGTCTGTCCCTTTAAGACTGCTATGAACCCTTTGGGCTTATTGAAGTACTACATACATGTGTGCTGGTGGACAGATAATTCAATATTATTTAAGATACCTTTCTACTGAAAATACCATGATTACAATGTTGGCCGTTCATGAAGCAAAATGGGATTCTGTGGTGGGTTTGCTGCATTGAGTGCATGAGTGTTCATTCACTGACTATGTTCTAAACAGGGCTAAACTAGGCTATACTGGAGTACTTTTCAAAGAAGCAACTCGCAGGGGCTCCTGCGAACACATGAAAAGCACGACAGTGTAAGAACCTAGTCACAAGTTCTCTGCGACCACGTGCTGTTGTATCCACCGAGCTGGGCTGTCCATATTTACGCTTGTGTTCTTGTCGCCAGCTGCTAGTTGCACTTTGCTGGCACAAAGAAGTTTGTTTCATTGCATTGAGAGTTAACTGTACTGTATGGAATCCTGCTCAAGGTAGAAACAAATCTGCTTGAAGCAAACCTAACAGTGACAGCAAGTGCAGCTGTTACATAAAACAGATAATGCAGTGACAATGAGCTGTCATTGCGTTGTCTTTTAAAACAAGATAATGGTACTTTGAATTTACAAGTTGGTCTAGGTCTTGCAAATGCTCTGCAATAATCAATTCATTTGTTGACAGCACTACATTAGGTGATGTGCAAGCAGATAAGATCAGGACAAACTTTTTGTCATATGTTAAGTAAATGCCAAAATTTTTTGAAAGTGGGCCAATGAAAATGACAGTGATGATGACAAGGCATGCCTAAGCTTGGTTGGTTGTGTGTTTCAACATATCCTCTCTTTACTGTCACATCTTGGTGCGTTTTTAAAGCCTTTATTTGTGCTTTTGTGTCTTTTTTTGCACTTTATCTAGTTCACTGGATTAGTGTGAACTAGTTAATGCAGCACGGCTGGTCCTAACAGGCTTGTACATGAGTAATACTTCATTTTTTGGTTATTGCTTGCTTAATTTTATCTTGGTTTTGTTGCCACCCCAAACCCTTCAGTTCTATATAGACCCCTGCAAGCTCACACCACTTGCAAGGTACCTACCTGGCGCCCAGCAGAACCGTGGTGGAAGAGGTGGTGGGGGCAGAGGTAAGATTACTGCCAATATTTTGCCCCTTCAAAGCTTATCCCTGTACAGTGTTAGTTTCAAAATTCTGTGACAGGGTGTCTGTGATGTTTGAGTGGCAATCTGCTAGGGCCATGTTTGACTGCACCAGAATGTGCCATATAGCCTGGGCTAAAAGATTTGTGTGTGCTAGTTTGTTCTCATATGTAATGTTAGTCAGAACTATGCTTTTCACGTCAATTATTATGATCTGAGACTATTTCATGGCCCTTTGCATTACAGCACTGTCATTACACGTAGTTATCATAATTGCTGTGGTGATCTCTAACTGAGCATGATGCCACATGTTTGATACCTGGCTGTGGGGGCCACTAATATTACAGTGGAGACTGAAGGCAAAAACACCTGTGCCTGCTTTTCCCCTGAGAAAGCCGCATAATCAGAGGTGGCACTCCTACACCTGTTGGACTAATTACCTGCTATAATTGCTCCATTTCATTGAAGTTTGCGACATTTCATTGAAGCTGTTACATCCATGCTAAAAATGAAACTTCACCAACGCTGCTCCAAAATACAGTGATGGGAATCCTGCTACACCCATGCTATAAATGAGGAAAAATGCTCCATAACATTGAAATTGCATGGGATAGCTTTTGTTGTCACATGCAAACTTGGCTGCCACAAATAAGCAGACTGGTGCCATTGTTGCATGAGACAACTTAAGTGCACTTTGAGAGAATTTGAGAGTGCACTTTGAGAGACAACTTAAGTGCACTTTGAGAGGCGAGTGTGCTCGCTGAACTCACTTCACGGCAACGGATTGTGTAGCCTCGTTAGCAGTGGCTTGCAAACAAATACTATAATGCATAACATGGTGCCCATAGTATTTTTGAAACAATGTTTTTGTTATTGTTATGTTATACAGCTACATATTAAAAGAAATCACATTTCAACAAAAAAAACCTCACTGTTCTCGCCCTCGGGCAGTTTACGGCCACGTCCACTAGGGGAATGCCATCATTTCCAAAGCACACTTCTCTTTCTCATGTGACGGGGTATAAGAGAATTTTACGGTCAGCGCCACATGGCAGTTATCACCACACTGTGTGAAAATTGAGTTGTGTCTTCCACCTTTCTCAAAGCCAAATGGTTGCTAGCTGATCAAACCAAGTGCATGCTAGCACATTATGCTGGATGGGGCTCTGTAAATGCTGCTGTGTATAATAGTATGTGCTTAGGCACTTTCACCTTTTTTTTTTTTTTTTTTTCTGGGCTCCGCATTCGTAGAATTATTACTTGTGGCTTTCAAAGGCTCTCTCCATTTGTACCGGTGGTGTGGCCTTTGTGCGAGTGGAGCATTGCAGCATCATTTTTCATGGCTGTCATTTCCTGTTGGCTGACTACCCTGCACTGCAGTCACCACTCTATTGTTTGAACAGGAGCCTTGTGAGTCAGTTTTATTGCAGAGAACCCACACGACTTCAAGGTGTTGAGTGGTGTAGCTGCAGGTATGTACGAAAAGCTCTGAAAAATCATTATGCTACTCAAGTACAAAATCTTGCAGTATGCTCTCTGAAACCTTTTTTATTTGCGATAAAAACGTATAATTAGTCATCTTCTCAAGCAAGTCAACAATAGCTTCTGTGGTATCTTCAAACAAGCAACAACATTGCATTGCCTGTAGGGATCTTTCCCTCCCCTTGCCCCCTCCACCATATCCACCCATTTATCCCTCTCCATCTTACCCCACCACGGTGGTCTAGTGGCTAAGGTACTCGGCTGCTGATCCGAGGGTCGCGGGATCGAATCCCGGCTGCGGCGGCTGCATTTCGATGGAGGCGAAATGTTGAGGCCCGTGTGCTGTGCGATGTCAGTGCATGTTAAAGAACCCCAGGTGGTCGAAATTCCCGGAGCCCTCCACTACGGCGTCTCTCATAATCAGAACTGGTTTTGGGACGTAAAACCCCACAAAACAAAACAACATCCCTCTCCATCTTGCAAATTCTCACTCTCTCCTAGAGCAGACTTCAACCACATCATGTGGGGATGCCCTAAGCGCCCCCATCCATCCTCCCTAAAGAACTAATTTCTTGTGAAGAGCAGTGGGAGGCTGCCTTGCGCATCTCGAGGCCCGACCTTTATAAGGCCATCCTGGAGTGGGCCGAGAAGTTTGAAGAAGCCTACTTGAAGTAATTCCTGCCTCCATCCTCTATCCATTCCCCCCCCCCCCCTTTAAAGAGGGGGCAAATAAAGCGTTCAGTCCACGAGGAACTCTCTGTACTACAGTGGATTCCCACCATATGACTGCTGTTTTAACCCCTGCAGGCACTAAAAAGTGGTTTTATACAATTAGGTGTCATACTTACAGTAGTGCCAAGCTTTCACAATGTCAGTTGAATGCAGAACCATGTCTTAAAGGAGTGTAGACACCAAAACCTGACAATAAACGGACTACAGCATAACTTATGCATGCTTACAAGAAACGCTGTGACAAATTTTGACTGAGAAGAGGTGACTTGAAGGTAATTTGTTTGAATTTTGTAGGTCTGCAAAGTGTGGCTCCCTTCCCCAGACTCATCGTCGTAGCCATTAACAAAATGTCACACCAGATACTTAGAAGAGTGGCATTGGTAATGTCTACAGCAATGGGGATGTCATATATGAGGAAGACTTGACAGCGAGTGGGGAGCACACAATAGGTCGGGTTGCTTTCATCAATGCTTCAGTGGTCCACCTGGTGGTAACATCACTCGATACCCACTCCCGAGTTTCCTGCTCATTTTGTGGGGTTTTCGAAATTGTGAACTGTTCCATATAAGTTGTGTAATACTAAATTATTGGCAACATAGTTGTCCACATGGTAGATGTTATTATGGTCTCCAGTAACCAGCCGTCTACAAAAGATGATGAAATTATGATAGAAGATTTTGGTACACTCTATGATCATTACAACCAGATCCGCCAAGAACAAACTTCCAGTTATCTTGGATCGATGTTTGCTTGGTCACCATCTGGAACCATCTATAGACCTATTCCACCGGGCCTACGTCACGAAGATGCGGTGGCGTTGTCGTCGGGAGTTTTGGTTTCGCATGGTAGGCACCCGCCGGCGCGCCTACCGTAGCAGCCACTGTGTTTTCGCTGGTGCGGGTGCTGTTTGCCGCCGTGGAATGAAGAAAAAAATTGTGCACCGATGAACTGCGCAGTGGGTTGTTTGCGCAGCAACGAACAAGAAATGTGCGATAGGTTTTTATCGATTTCCTGCTTATGTCTATCTTAAGGAACGCGGGGCGAACCTGTAATGCCGGCTCATCGGATATGCGCCAGACATTTTCGTCACGGCTAAGCTTATATGTAATTATTTAGCGGTTCGTGTGGCTTGTTTCATTTGAGAGAAATATCCTTGCCGTAAGTTTGTCAAGTGCAGTACTCAACACCAAGTTTTTTGGCATAAACATAGTGTGGACACAGAGCGATCATGCTTACCGCAAAGCGCGCATTACATTAGCGTTGCACGATGTGCAGAATTAATCGCGGTCGCCGTGTATTATTGAGGTGAGGAAGTTAGAGATACGTCATACGAATTTCATTCACTCAAGTGAAATAAATATACAAGAGCTTAATTCATGTAGTCGTGAGCGAAAGGCCGATTACAGCGATGGCTTTGCAAATCGATATTGCGGCTGCGATAGCATATGCATAAGGGAAGTGTATTGGGCAATGCTGTAGTGGTTGTGACGCGCTTTATATTTTTCCGACTGTCAGACTGCTCCAACAAACTACACGCTTGAAATTCGCCACGTCGTTTCAAGACATTACGCCTTCACGATCGCAACTGAAGCCGCGAGTCGCGGTTATGCGCGCCTTGGTAGCGTTTATTCGAGAGCCTCGTCCTTGGCACGTAATTGTTTGTGTGTAAGTGTGTGTGTGTTATCACAACGGTATTTACATAGATGATAGCATCACCAATACGCTTGAGTAACTAATCCGATACGTTTGTTTGTGTGCAAGGATTTCGCGTTGCTGGTCGTTTTAATCAGTTTTCACATTTTGTCATAGCTGAGCATCGATGTATTCTTTTCTACATTCATTGAATACTTCCTACAGAGCTACTGCAACTTCATCTCCTACGACTGCCCTTGCAAACTGTTGTAAACACGCCGTCGGCGCTCCGACGCCTCGTGCTCGGAGGCAGCTTTCGCGCGCGCTGCGCTGGCGGGGCCTCCGCGCAGCGACGTCGATACAAGGCCTGGTTATATCGCCGGTGCCTACCACTGTTTACCAACATGGAATAGGCCTATAGCAGACTATTGGCTCAGACAAAATTTAGGGAGAAAATTGTATAGAATTGTTTGGACAGAGCGCAAATAGCTGTGTTATGTGGCACCATACCAAATATGGCTGCATACCCGATATGGCCTATGCTTATGGCCTCAATAATGCCTTGCTTTTCTGTTGCATAGGTGGAGGACGTGGGGGACCCCGTGGACGTGGTGGCCGTGGATTTGGAGGTCGAGGTGGCAGAGGGTTTGGGGGCCGGGGAGGCGGATTTGGAGGCCGGGGAGGCGGCGGATTTGGAGGAAGAGGAGGTGGCGGGTTCGGAGGCCGGGGAGGCGGTGGAGGTGGTGGATTTCAAGGAAGAGGTGGCTTTGGGAACAGGGGATTCTCCAGGTCATGATTCAGCCACTGTTGCCTCAGTTCAAGTCTGCACTTGGCATTGTATAGGAACAGTTTTCTCTAAACTGTGTCATTTTATTTTTCAAATTACTGCATCTGTGAATAAAGGTGCCCCACCACGAGACCACCAAATTCATCTGAAGGACTCCTGTGAACTGCCTCCGTTCAGACAATAATGCGTAAACACATACAGTATGCAGGGAGGAAACACGAATGAGCACTCGTCCATGTTTGATCCCAATGTCCTGTGCGTGTTTGCGCATTATTGTCACGAATATTGTCATGAAGGGTGGACAGCCCGGCTACACACCCTTCTGCAACTGCCTCTGTGTTGTTGCATTGTATGACCAGCTGTTCCGCTTTTTAAGAACATGGTCCAATTGTACTGATACATAGTATCGTTTTTTCTTGCTTTGGTGTTCTCTCTGAATGCCAAGCTGGAAAGAGCGTGGCAGTGGCAAAGCACGTGTGCAACTTCTGCTCCCTGGAACATCGCAATTTGCACCACATTTTACTAAGTAGCAACCGTTCTGGACCTGCTAAATCAACAGGAGAGGTACACAATTACTCATGTGGCCAATTTAAATATGTCAAGAAAGCACAGGTATCTAATACGCAAGGGCAACAGGTCTGTAGAGGCATGGCCTGAACTCCGAGAAATTTCCAGCAAGGCCCTCTTCCCTCCCGCATCCTCTTCCAACACCTACCAGTTTAGCTGCGCATGCTCCTATAGAAAGAAATTTTCTCTTCCACCGCTAACCTTCCCTCTGTGATATGAAATATTTCCTCACGCAAAAACGTAGTGTGTCTATATGTGCATGCTTCAGCTTGGTGGTGCTTGATTCTAGAAAAAGAAAGCTATCTTTTGTGACGTGAAGATAATTCATGTAGCCACACTGCCACGAACTGGACAGTGACGAGCAAAAGTGGGATATATACCTAGTACGAAGTGCTGTGCAGTCTACTCTTGACATTTGCAAGGTACATATAAGTGTATAACTAGCCAGCAGGGCAAGCCATTGTGCCCAAGAATGCATGGATGGAGTGGGATGTGCATGGTCTGGATTTTTTTTTTTTTTTCCATGCATCACTGTGGAGCCGCCTTAATCCTTGAACAGGTAGTTGGAAATAAATATTTACCTGCTATTCAAGTGTGACTCAGCCATTGGAAACTATATGTTTCTACCACAGAACTGACGCTATTTTGCATAAACTTCACAATTTTTAAAAATGTGCCGTGGTATCCTATATGTCACAAAGATTTATCTGAATCAGCATTTTTTGTTTTACTCTGGTGCACCTCTTGGGCAGTGGCACAAATAGTTCCCACGTATTGCACAAGTGTTGCTTGAATAAAACTTTGGAAATTTTTACAAGAAAGATTTGGGATCACCTATTCTAAAAAAAACTGACACACACTTGCCCCAATTCTTTCACAGTGTTTCACACAGACTGAGCCTGTCTCAATGGTTTCCATGTGCTTGATTTTGCACCACTTGTGGCTTCCCAGTAATTTAAGAATTTTTGATAAATTATCGTTAACAATGAAAAAGCACCATTCTGTAAATATGTGCTAGCACTACTACACAAGCGTAGCAAAGGAACGGACGTACGTAGCACATATGCTGTGGAAGCACTGTGCCACTTGGTGGAGACCCCTGCATTGGGCAGAACGACAGAAAGCGGAGAATAGGTAGCTCTTAAAGGCTTATTGGCTTTATGATCATCGATAAGTGAACTGCAATTATTGCAGCTACAAGAAAAATCGATTTTTTTTTTTTTTGGTGCAGTTCCTTTTGTGAAGTACAGTTAGCTCGTAAATCCGAACTTTAGGGGCCCTAGAATTTTATTTGAACCATAGGATGCAATCATTATTTGACTCGTTACTACATGCGTTGTTTCCCTCTCTGTGTTTTCTTTTTTGTGCTCATGGTCTTGAATGTTTTGAGAAGTGCAGGAATGTTCAGCCAGAAAGAACAAAAGCTGAATATTTATGGCAAGGACAAGCAAAAAAGTTTGAATTTACTGAATGGTGTAGTTTGAATTATCGAGAGTAGTGTTATGTGCTTCATAAATGTAGCACGTAATCATCTATAACCACGGGGTTCATAGCAGTCCTAAAAGGAGAAAATTCAAGGGTTGCCAAGATTTTTCCAGGTCCTAATAGTAAATTCAAGGACCTCACAAGGTGTGTTTTGCAGCTTCAACAGATAATCATGTTGTGAACAACATCGTTAATTTTTGCAAACAAAAAAAAAAATAGGCATACACTGATTTGTAACATTTGAAACACTTGTAGCTCACCTTTAATTGCACGTCACTAAATGCACACAGTGCCTTAACACATAGAAGGAAGTATTTTAAGAAAGCACATGAAGTTTTTCCATATTAGTGCAATCAAATGCTTGGACCTCCATACTCTCTCTGTTGCAGTTTTTTGGACTCGATTTTACAATGTAGGTGACATCATTTATTGCTTCAACTTTCTCACCATAACTGTCCACTGCTGCCATTAGGTCAGCGATCGGTTTTTCTAGTTTCTTGTACCTGTTGCTCTTGATTTTCTCTTCAATACAGCTTCTCTTTGATTCTCTCACTGTGTGCTTCCTGCTTCCTCTGAGTACACTTCGCACCAGTTCCGTGAAGCTAAAACTGATGTCTGCAGCTCTTTTGTAATTTCAACTTTAAGGATGCTCCTTGCCTTCTTTACAGGGTCATAAAAATTTCTCCGAGACATGTGAGAGAGTTCCTTCATGGTTTCAACAGAGCTTTCACAATTAACGCAAAAGCCCCTCAATGCTAGCTTGCCCACAGACTCCAATGTTCTACTTAAAACAAGCAAAACGTTGACAACACCCCAGGGGTTTGAGCATAAAGGAACTTTAAAAGATTGCAATAGAGCGGAACATTGCAAAGAAAAGTGCCCAGCAAGATCCACTAAGCCTAGCCAAGTGCACAAATTCAAGAACTTTCCAGGACTTCTAAATATTCAAGGGTTTTCAAGGATCGCTACAAACCCTGAACCATGCAATATGTATGAAAAATTTACTATGTAACAGATTTGGAGGAAACACAACTTGCCCATCCTCCTCAAACCTACTAGGAGTGCATATAACTGGCTTTTCATGTACCCTTCCCAAAGCATCCACCTGTAAAAGGCGGTGGAAACTAATGCCTTTTTCTCCCTGGCATGTAAAGTTCCATAGGTGGCTCACAAGGGAAGTTAGGGTATTTACACATGCTCTGGTCAAACTGCTAACAAATTTAAACTGAACATACAGTAACGGACAGCATACAGCTACTGTACATTTGTGTTCTTGGTGGAGCTAACTGAAACAATATTTTGTCTGAAGGAAGCACAAAAAACATTGGGGATCCGCACCTCATTGCAGCAATCATGGCTTCTCAAGCAAATGGTTGCATCTAAGCATATATTTTATTTTGCAATACATTTTGCTGCAAGTGACACCGATCATAGGCGAGCTTCAAACCACAGAACTGACGAGGCCTCCATAGCATTGCCAAATCTTGCATTTTCAGCCTGCTTTCATAGTTATTAAGGAGATGATGTGGCTGCCATGTCCACCTTGTCCCTGTTACACATTGCAATGACTCCAGCACCAGTCTCTTCAATGGTGTGACTTGCCATCATTAGTGCCTTGTTAACACTTAACAATGCTTGAATCCTGAACAAATTTATCACGATACCAGCATCATCGTCATGCTTTTAAGTCCACTGCAGGACGAAGGCCTCTCCCAATGATTTCGAAGTTGCCCTATCCTGAGCGAGTTAGTTTCACTTGATGTTTACAAACTTCTTAATTTCATTGCTCCATCTTTGCCTGCCTCTGTTACATTTTCCTTCTCTTGGTATCCAGTTCGTTGCTCTTACTGTCCATCTGTTATCTGTCACCCACATGATATGCCCTGCCCAGGTCTACTTTTTCTTTTAATTGATATAAGGATATCAGCTACTCCAGTCTATACACCTATCATTTTTATTTCCATTGGACGCTGCGTGCTCCTTAATTTCATCTCTGGTTTTTTTCGTTATCCTCTATGTTTCTGCACTGTGCATTAGTAACGGGAGAATGCAGCGATAAAATACTTTTTGTTTTAGTGACGGCAGCAACTTTCCAGTCACGATTTTGGAATGTCTCCCGAATACGCTCCAGCCTATCCTTATTCTATTTTCATGGGTAGGCATCCGTGTTGGTAACTGCACCAGATACACATTCTAGGGGTTTATGCCAAGCAGCATACAATGACTACAAAATGTTCTCCTTTCTTCTAACTTGCCCTCCACCGAGTAAGACAGATGGTAAGGCTCACAGGATTTCCTACTCAGGCACTACACTAATCGTTAGAATGCATCTTGCTGCTTGCGGCTTTCAAAGATTCTTGCAGCCGCATTCACTCTGCTTTATCTGCCTATAATGGCCTAAATTGCAACACAATCCAATATTTTTAAAACACAGCACGATCAAGGTTATTGGAAATGCTAGTTATAGTTATAATGCAAAATTTAATTGAAAACAATTTGCAAAGCCATTGGGGACTGGGGTGATAAAGATTTAGGCAAATCGATGTATGTAGTAATTGTCATTCCCTACTGACTGAACAATCACTTTTGCAGCTTTCAAGCACTAGTGCCAGGGTTTCCTCTCATAACTTTTGTAGGAAGTTCTGTGGAGAGGCTGCAGATGCAAAGGCAAAAATGCAGTTTTTTTTTTTTTGTGCTTATACGGATTTTAAGGGCAAAGTAGACAGGCCAACAGTTCGTAGTGCACAGCCAAAAATGGGCTACTGTTCCAGTGCACACACCAAGTGTGCAACAAAGTTCAAATTCCACTTCCTAGTTTTAGCCTACTTACCTAGGTTGCAAGAATACACTAAAGGGGTCGTGAAACGTTTTCTGAAGATTTCGTACTACATGCGTATTCAGGATCCTAACCCTCCAATCAACAATATGCACTGTTCCGTTGCATCATGTGGGTTGATTTAGAGTGATAAAAAACATGGTTTCAGTTTCACTGCGTGTGTTCCCCTCAACTCGGCAGTTGACGCGTTAGTTGCCACCAGGCCTCGGAGATTGGCGAGCCCTCGAAGGCCATGGGAAAACAAACTGTGCTTCAGCCTTGCTTCCGAATGGCGGCACCGCACAGTTTCTAAGTATTTTCTTTCTTTCTAGCTTTAAGTAAATCAATTCTTTTAGAGCAAATGCGAGTTCACTATACCTCTGCACTTAAAGATATCTTACCAAACATCACCGAATAGTACCATGCTAGCCCATAGTGTCGCAAAGTCATTTCGGGAGCGCAAGAACGCTGGGGTTTCAAACGGGCGTTGTTAAATGTGCACTGAATATTTTGGAATCGGCTTATCAAATACATACTGAAGCAGTGAAAATTACAACCGGGCATCTCCTTATTCTTTTCACGACCCCTTCAAAATGTCAAGTGAGAAGGTCAGGCAGGCTGACAAAGCTGCATACCATAAGATAAATGGCACAAGATGCAGATTTGCAGAACACATAAGAGCAAACCATGCTTTATTTATAAAACATACAAGTCACACATATATCTTATCCCAGCCATCTTGTCAAGAGATAAATACAGTGAACTCCTGTTAAGACAAATTCTTGGGTATAGCAAAGAATGTGTATAGCAAAAAGCTGCTGCTTTGTGGTAAAAAAGAACCATCAACACTGGGCTTCTCTTTATCTTCGGCGTTCTAGCAGCCAGATGAGAGCCAGTTAGTTCCGGTCTTGGACAGGAAGTGACACTGTGGTCACATGCTGGAATCAGGGATTTATAACCCCCCCCTCCCAGGTGTTTTTAAGCACACTTTTATGCTGATGTATAATGTGATACAGTCAGACTTCTCAGTGTTTTTAGAATTTTCTGTCGCAACTTCAAAGAGACACGCTTCTTGGTTTCCCCGAGTGCTTATAGTAACAAGGTTTTACTGTATTTCAATCACTATCAGCTTCTTCCCACTGTAAAAATACTTCATTCACTGTGCCGAGTAACAGATATTTGGATGCATCAGTCATCTTGTTACTTTTTTTTGTATTTCTGACAAGGTGAACAATTTTCATCGGCCCTTTGAGCTTGTCTTAAAGGTAGTCCACCAGAGAACTAAAAGCAATGATAGCTTTAAAAAGTCAACATGATAAACGACAAGGCTAGATACAAATTAGCTGACCATAAATTGTGCGTCTGAGTTGTGCAATGCTGTGGTTCCAAGTCTGTGCTTGTCATGTCTACTGGTTTTTCATGTCTATGCCATGCTTCATACTGTTGATCCATCACAATGCAATTTATTTAAAGCACTCATAGTGCATATGTTTTACATGTACTTGCAAGGACAAGACTAGTGCAGGCTCCATACCAAGGTATCACTTTTGGAAGAGCAGACTTGCTCATTCACATCGTATATGTCACCAATATCGCACAACAATTAAAAGAAACATTTCTCATAATGCAAAGCATACAAGCTGAACCACACTGCACGGCCTCACATTCAAAGGACAAAAGGCAGAAATGACCACAGATATTAAAGACAAGAAAAAGAGCAGAACCAACAATCATATTATGTGGCTCTTACGACGGAAGTGAACTAGTGTGCCTCCTTGCACAGTCAACTTGGAAGCTATGCTGATAGCAGCATCTGGGACCTTCCAATAGTCTGCACTGCTTACAAAGCTCAGCTACGCTTGCACTTTTTTTATTTGCCTCTAGGTTTACCTTTTTTTCTAGTAACCAATTTAGTTCTTACTTTCTTTAGGTTAAGTACAATCTTTGCGCTTACAAACCTGGGATCTCTGCATTTTATCTTGCCTACTACTACTGTATCTTGAATTATACATGGTTTTTCGCCCATTATAAAGTCAATTGCATTGTTTGTTTCCCCATCAGGGCTTTTCCATGTCCACTTCTTATTCTTATGCATCTTAAAGAAGGTATCCATTATTTGGAGTTGGTTTCCTTCTGGAAACTGTACTAGTATCTCTCCATGGTTATTCTGATGGCCGACACTGTAGTTGCTAATCAATTCTTCTCCACTTTGTTTTGTTTGTACTTTTGCGTTAAAATTCCCCATGATTGTTATATATTGTGTCCGTATTCATTTCATTGCTAATTCAACATCCAGTTACATCATTTTTAAAAAGAACATGGCCATGATAAGAGAAGTTAAACGAAGCAACGACAAAATCATTAACAACAAGAAATTTTACACTATACTTTACACAACTAAGGGCCATTCCCCCACCCTCCCTCCATGGAAAGAAGGAAAAATATGCAAAAGAAAAATTGCCATGAAGGAATTCCTGACACATAGAAGCATGCAAAAGCATCAATTCCTTCAATAAGGTTTCTACTGATCAACTTTCAAAGGATTTAGACATTGGTGCTACTACAACAAACTTTCATACTACACCATACTTATTTGAACACTGCAAATTTTTCATCAGCATAGGATACCCGAAAGTTGGCGCTCTGTGATGAAAAAAATAGGTTAGTTCTGATGTGTTGCTGCATTATACAAAAGTTATACGGAAGCAAGATTATATAAAAAATGTCGTAGTCACAATGAAAAATTTGGAAAACAGCGAGTGTCACATTGTGGAGGTTAATGTACGTTACCAATAAAAATTAACCAGTTTTTTTTTTAAAGTGCTTGTGGGTGGCATTCTGTTGCAACACATTTATATGCAAAAAAAGAAAAAGGAAACCTGTGCAATGATTGTGCGAGAACTGGAGCGGCTACAGAATTTCTGCCCGTGAGTCCAAGGGGTGCCAGAACAGATGTTGTTTGTGGACTGCCCAAGAGAATTGCCCACAAGGAAGAAGTGACAAAATATTTTCAAACAGTATAATCATGAAGTTGCCTATATTGGAGTATCTTGCATGATGAAGTTCAGCTGTACTTCTAGCGGCTTAGACTGTTTAAGAGGTTTCAACAACAGACTTTAGTGTACATTACACATAACTAGGTAAGTTTGGCAGAGTGAAGAAAGGAAAAATGAAAGCTATGAACCAAGACCTTATGTACATGAAGGTACAGTGACAGTTATGTTGCAACCTTACTTCATAGCCACACTACAGTTTTCGAATGATGCAAACAAAAGCTGTGCCAGGTGTCAGTTACATATTACTTTTATCTACACCTTAATTATTGAAATTCGCCATAGGGTTAACCAGGAATTCCCTTGTTCAGTATGTTGTTGATCAGAGGTCGTCGAAGCGGATGTGTAGATTTTTCTTCTCCATCATCTTTTGGGCCTTTGCCATAACCTGCAAATAAGAAATGAAGAAAAAGGCTCCAGCTCAAATCTTTTCTAGTTTGGCTATAGAGCCATTGCATGCCTTGAAAGCAATAAAGTAGGTGGTCAAATGGTAATACGACGCCACTGAAATCGAAGTGTTAACAGGGCTTCATTGCTCTTAATATATATATATATTACGGGTGTGCAAATACCGAAATTGTCAAACACGAATTGAATATCGAATGTGTGTAGCAAGAGAGTTGCAAGACAGGAGGTAATGTAACAGTAAGATTTATTAATTTTGAAAGAAATTAATGAAATATGCTGCAGCACATTAACGAGACTTAAGAAAGCAAATTTCCGTATTTACTAGGGTAACAAATGCACTTTTTTTCCTGAAAAACAGAAGAAAAGTTGGGGGGTGTGTTTGTCACATGGGGCAAATTTTACAAAAACTTTTTGCAAGCTGAGCAAGACATTTACACGTGCAATAAAGAGGGTGTCGTGACTCGCGGTAATACTTAAGAGCCACACTGCAATGAAATTTGATTTAAATAACAGAAAAAAAAAGAGCGAGAGAGAGAGAGAGAGAGGCTATAGAGCGTCAGTACCACGCGGCTTGGCACCAGCGACGACAGCCTTTATGGTGGCTGCGTTTTGTTCCAATGCGATGGCCTTTTGCTTCTGATTAACTCTTGCTTAGCGCACAGTGCCACAAAACCAGAAAAACGGCGACACTGTCGAACGGTCAACAGCAAAAAAAAAACGAACGAGCGGCACGCGGCGGCCTTCGGTGCACATATATAGTTTCCATAGTTTCTATGTGGCCACGGGTCTCTGCCGTAACAACACACACGATGCATAGGCTAATGATCCTCGCGGATGCAATCTTGGAGATTCCCAGCTGCATGAGCATTCGGTCGCGTTCGAAGGTGGCCGTAACGGAAAATTGTTTCCCACAACAGCATGCAAAACGGCTCATCATCACTCATGTCTTCCTCATATCTGTGCTCAGCATCTCAGTTGTACACGTTAAAGCATGGCGTCTGAGATTGCATCGTGGCAATATCGGAGACCACGCCCCGACTATGCTTAGGCTTAGGAGCACCAGCCTGTACAACACGCCACAGCGAGCGGTGTAAAGGAACTGTGATAGTGCGGAGGAATGCAGCAGTACGAGTAAACTATGTTACCGCTGCTTGAACGTGGCTACGAGCGGCAGTTTTATCGGGACATGGGAGTTTTCAATTGCCACACTGAAAGGCGCCCGAACATCGCGGATCGAGTGAAGTGGGAAAGCCACAGTGTGGCTGTTCGCGGGTCTGCAGGGGGTTAAAAGTTGGGGAGTGTGATTATTACGCGGGAGAAAAAAAAAAGTTTGCGATGGTGATGCAAAGTCATCCATGATCTCGTGCCAACGTGGTGACGACGAAAAACACTCACAACAAGGCCTTTTCTTTGTTTTTTCATAGCATAGAAGAAATTCTAACTCTTTTGTCGAGCAGCCCGGCCCGTATGATGCACGTGTTGCCTACAGCAGCCTTCTATGGCGTGAGAACCGGCGCCGCTTGTGGTTTAATTATCAAAAAGTAGTTGATGCCACATAGAGCTAGTCCTCCTGGCCTAGTTGCGTGCAGTGCGCTGTATGCTCGGGCGGTCACCACCACGGAAGCGCTTGTTGTACTGTGCGCGCTTCCTTGCCATCGGAGTGTTCTTCGTACCCGCTCCTATTCTGACTGTGCAGGACTGTGGAGCTGCGGCGAGTGTTGGTTTAGATGAACACGGCGACAGCACGCTGCTTCCGTCTGATCAAGTGAAGCACACTTCGCATCACCACGATGTACCTACTTCGCGTTCCCACACGGGCACGAAACAGTGGCGCACTTGGATCATGTACTACGCTTACACCAGCGCTGTTTTACACGTGATGCCAATCAGGTGGGTGAAGATCTGTTATCGTGATCAGTTGTCGTTTGGTACTGATGTGTTTGTACTTTTGTTGCCACTCTCGATTAGTCTCTGCTTTTGATGAATATTAGGCCACTTTCGAATATTTGGGAACACTCGAGCATAGATATTTCAAATCGAATACGTTTAAAATATAGAAAATATTTAAAATTTCATATATTTGCACATGCCTGTTATATATATATATATATATAACGAAAGGGAAGGGGGTCAATGGCTTGCTTTTTATGTTAGAAACAAGTTAATGAAACAAACATTGAAGCCTAGGGAAGCATAGTGGAAGTTATTCCAATTCGTAATTATGATATTGTAAGTTGGGGTAAGTAGAAAGGAATTAAAGTGGACGAAAATTCAAACCTGCCTTCGGTGGGAACCGAACCCACGACCTTCGGATATCGCGTCAGATGCTCTACCGCTGAGCTACGAAGGCAGTCGTCCCTCCCGTCCACTTTATTGGGTACTTATGTACACGGAATCCTGGGAGTGTTAGGCAGCGCCACTCTTAGCGATGGCGGCAAGTGTGGCATGCTCTTACTGGCAGGAGGCGTCACGTAGAACGTGATCTTATGTCTAGGTGGCTGCAGCCCAATAAACCCTCATATGCTACCTAAGGCTACGAGTGGCGCTGCCTAACACTCCCAGGATTCCATATACATAAATACCCAATAAAAGTGGACGGGGGGACGACCGCCTTCGTAGCTCAGCCGTAGAGCATCGGACACGATATCCGAAGGTCGTGGGTTCGGTTCCCACTGAAGGCAGGTTTGTCTTTTCATCCACTTTAATTCCCTTCTACTTACCCCAAATTACAATATCATAATTACAAATTGGAATAACTTCCCCTATGCTTTCCTAGGCTTCAATGTTTGTTGTTTTGTTAACTTGTTTGTTGTTGTTGTTGTTTTGTGGGGTTTTACGTCCCAAAACCGGTTCCGATTATGAGAGACGCCGTAGTGGAGGACTCCGGAAATTTCGACCACCTGGGGTTCTTTAACATGCACTGACATCGCGCAGCACACGGGCCTCAACATTTCGCCTCCATCGAAATGCAGCCGCCGCGGCCGGGATTCGATCCCGCGACCTTCGGATCAGCAGCCGAGTACCTTAGCCACTAGACCACCGTGGTGGGGCTTTTTAACTTGTTTCTTATATGTATGTGTATATATATATATATATATATATATAGGTCAACAAGATTTTCTTCTGGCTACCACGAAAGAATTATAAGAACTTTGAATTAAACTGCAATATTAACTGATAAAACATTATTCCTAACCAGGGGGTAGCCACCTAGTGGCTACCCCCTGGTAGTGTGCCCACATATGGTGACCACAAGTACGGCCGAAGCCTCTCTTAAAGGGACTGACAACCGATTTTTAAGGACCCTTATTTTTATGGCGCAATGGAAAGTTCGCCCTCTCCACTGTTTTCACCTGCAGCGGTTACTTCCAAAAGCGCGTGGATATTTCGCACGCGGAATTTTTCGATCTGAGAAGCCTCTAAAAAAGGCAGAGTGCGCACTCTAGCAACGTTGAAAAGTGATCGCAATGCCGATAATCCGCCTCGCTTCTGGATATCGTTCCGCTTTCGCAGGAGGGAGCATAGCTGTGATTAACCACCCACACTTTGACCTGTTCAACTACTTTTCGAAATAAAAAGACGGTGCGACGAGCTGGCATTGTTTGCCAGGCTGATCTTGTATTTGTAAGGCGTTCTTTCGCATGTCCGCGCCTACTTCATGAATGGCCGGGCTCCAGCGCTGCCACTCTGGCCATAGCCGAGCCAGCTAGTTCCGAAACGACGCTTTCGCACGTGACGGCAGAAGCGTGCAGTAGCAACGCGCGCTACAAACGAAGGGTTATCTGCACATTGTAAGTGACAAAAAGCTTATAATATCAAAAGTTTCATGCGGTCCGATACTAATAAACAGATAAAAACAGATAAAATATTGCGTAAATTTGTAGAAGGCCACGTGACCGCACTCTAACTCTAGTTCGTATGTTTGCCGCTTGAGTTACCAAACGTCAGTTTTCGCGACTTTGCATGAAGAAATAAAAACATAAACCCGTGTTTATTGAGGAAAAGTGGCGTCGTTTGAGCCAATGCAACACACAATCTTTCCGCCAGTGGGGTCATCTCAATTCAAGTTTTGGGCGGTTGTCTGTCCCTTTAGGACAATCTTAATTGTGATTCAAGCAGCATCATATACAAATTCTGATGTTAACTTTGCAAAAAGGAATATATTGGCCAGACAGAAATCGCGTTCTACCTGCATTTCAGCAACCACAGGGCACATGTTACTGGTCTCCCTAATTTGCCATTTTCCAAACACATAAACTTGCCCGGTCACTCTTTTAAGCGCATCAGTGTTGTGCTTCCGCAATCCGGCTCTCAGGACACACGAGAGCGCAAACAGAGCGATTCCTTCTTTATAAATAAATTTAGATCATTCTCGCATGGAATTAACAAGAGCCCAGGGTGGCTCGCTTTCCTCCGTGACCAATCGTAACAGTCAAAAAAGAAATTTATTAATTTCGTATTGCTAAACTCGTGTCCACAGTACATAAAGAAAAATATCATCACTCCCAATGCGTTTAACGTGCATTTCCTCCAATATTTCTTACCCCCCCCCACCCCCCTTTTTCCCCTCGTTTGTGCTACGCCCGACCTTGTCATTGTTCAAGAAGGCCAGAAACTACCATGCAGCTGGAGCGTATCGCTCCTGTTAAAGCATGCCGCCACGCTTTGCTCGTCTCACTCTACTCTTGCCGCAAGCTCATTACTCTGGGTTGGCCACTTACTCCTTTTTCTCTCTCTTTTTTTTCGTTCCTCCGCATCCCTCGCACAAAGCCTGCACACAGCTTGCTTCTCATTCTTGCTTTGCCACTCAAAGCCCTTATCCCATTCACATGGCTCGATTGTTCACACGTGGCAACGATTCAAGAACCAGCTGTTGATCCTCCAGGGTCTTCCTTATCTAGATCGTTTTTGCCCTCTCCTCATGTCGTCTGTCTCCTTCCCTCTGAGCCACCCACGTTGGCCATTGATGTTTGTTTATTTATATATTTGTTAGTTGATTTGCCTCTTTGAGTAACTCTGCCTTTGCACTTGAATTCAGATGGCCATCCTACTCATTCGACTTAAACCTCTGAGGAAGGCTGGTCCTGCAGGCGAAACGTTAGGAATAATGTTTTTAACTCTTAACACTGCAGTTTACTTCAAAGTTCTTATATATATATATATATATATATATATATATATATATCCCTTCCTGTCGCCATAACCGCGATAACTGCTTTTCTTCCTTGCTGCACCCACGTTTGAGGACGCGCAGCTGGTGAGTGCAGCGACACATAATGCACAACGGAACTGGCAAACGCACTACTCTGCACAGCATGCGCAATGCTTCAAGGTCACTCAAGCAACTGTGAAGTTCCTTCATGTTGGTGCGCATCAACCGTGTCGCCGTCTCGCAGGTGCCGCCGCCCACGCGTTGGGATCTGTGATGGACTACCGCGGGCCGTGTGATTGTGCGTGGTTGAAGCAAGGTTGAAGTGCTTCCGTGCCTTACTTGTGCTTTTGTGACCAATAGTTACAATGGCTCTGCAGTGTCCGGGCAAAAATGTTGGGCTTAAGAGCAGAAAGTTCTGCTGATAAGAAGTGGAGAACGGTAAAGTCCCTTGATAAAATTTAGAGAAAGACAGCCAGCAGCGTTGCCTGACGATGACGACCAGACCTTCAGCAATCTCTGTGTGAAGGCGACTTTGACATGCACAACCCAAGTGGCTAGTGTTGCACGAGCACTTTAATCGTGATGAACGGTGATCTGGATTAAATGCTGCTATGCAGTCTCTTTAGATCACGATCAGGTCCGATCAGGATCAAGACAACCATGATCTGCAAATCGCGATTTGGCGGATGTCAGCGCCAAAGTCGATCTGTGTTATACAGGTGTCACATGGGCGCTTTTAATTGCAATCAACGCCAACTCGGATACCTTCAATGCAGATTAGGCACTGCTACACAGTCATTTTTAATCACAATGATGCCCGATTGGGATCAAGACGATTGCAATTTCTGCATCGCGATTAGGCTTCCAGATCGCAATTTTGCAGATGTCAGCCTCAAATTCAATCTGGGTTAGTTTGGCCCTCATAGCAATGACCCTTATTGATGGCGATCAAGAAATACAACCTGGATAGGCGCTGATCGTGGTTAAAAATGCCCCTGTGACACCTGCATTAGTTTTGACCATGCAGCAGTGATCCGTGACTGTTGATGGCAATGAAGATGATTGATAGAGATTAGCAATGATTGATTAGAAATGTCTGGATGACACCGATATCATTTGCATTGGCCAACCCTGCTGTTTCTGATGTCGCTACAGCTACTATGGTCGCAGAAGCAAATTGCATTGTTGCTGGCTGTCTTTTTTGCATCTTCATATAGTGTTTTCAGTTCCTTGCAATTGTAATGCAATACAGTCGACTCTCGCTACAACGAACGCCGCTTCAACGAAATTTCTGGTACAACGAAAAATTCTCTGATCCCCGTCAACAGTCCATAGGAGTCAATGCATAAGTATTCTCGCCACAACGAACACATTCTTTTGTGCCGTTTCGCTTCAACGAAATTTGACGATGAAATTCCAGTCTCGAAAATTCGATTTGCTATGCAGCAAACACAATCCGAAATATTTTGGTGCATTTCAGAAGATAAAAATACGTCTATAAAGTCGAAATCACGTGTTGGCACCACCAGAAACGGCCGCTGTTGATTGCGCGGTTGATTACCGATGTCTACCGATGCCTGTCGAGATAGCGCGCGCGACCGCCCCTCTCCCACCGGCGCCCCTTTTGGTCCTTCGCCCGACGAAAGAAGGGCTGGGCGTTTCCTCTCTGCTTGAGAAGCAAGCGATGACAGCTATCACACGCGGTGCGATGTTATCGCATCGTTCAGTTCGTTCGGCGGAGACGGCCGGGTCGTTTCATCTCTGCTTCAGCCGCGTTCGTCCACAGCGTTAGCACGCTTTTGCTCGCGCGTAGAAAGTACGACGCGCGGGCGGTGTTATCGAGTTGGACTTCGTACAGAAAAACCGTGACTGCAAAAACTC
This sequence comes from Hyalomma asiaticum, assembly GCA_013339685.2. Classification (NCBI taxonomy): domain Eukaryota; kingdom Metazoa; phylum Arthropoda; class Arachnida; order Ixodida; family Ixodidae; genus Hyalomma; species Hyalomma asiaticum. Next base: position 94,618,227 of record CM023481.1, read on the forward strand.
GCTAACAGTGTCCATATCATTGCGATAATTCCTCCACCACAGTCGACAATTTTTTTTTTATTCGTTCAAGCATCCCCTCCCCCCGTTAAGTACCGTATTTACTAGAATCTAACGCGCACCTTTTTTCCGATAAAACGGGTCCAAAATCGTACACGCGTTAGAATCGAGTGCGAACGAACGACAACGTTACCATATCGCCCTCGGCATCAAAATGGACGCCTCCTATCGGGCACTGTCGAATGGTCACCAGCGAAAAGCGAACTAGCGGTGCGGCGGTCTTTGGCGCGCACAGTTTCTGTAGTTTCTATCTCGCCGCCGGTGCATTTGCGCACATGATGCGTAGGCCGATAATACTCACCGCGCCAGCTTGGCCTTCTTGCGGCCAATCGAAGTCGCTACGTCGCCCATGCAATCTCTGAGACGCCGAGCCGCAGCAGCTTTCGGCAGCGTTCGCGGGTGGCCGTAACGGGGGAAAAGATGCTTCTCGTCACCGCACGCAAAACGGCTCATCATCGCGTTTTTCCCTGATATCTGTGCTGAGCCTGAGCCTCTCAGTAGTGCGCGCTGCGTGACGTCCGAGATTGCATCACGGCAATCTCTGAGACCACACCCCGATCATGCTTAAGCTTAGCTGTGCCAGCCTGCGCAGCACGCATGGCAGCATGCGGCAGCGGGCATGAGGAAACTGCGACAGCACGTAGGAACGCAGCACTCCGAGTAAATGATGTTACCGCCGCTTGTACGCGGCTAGGCTCGGCAACGTGCGGCAGTTTTGTCGGGACGCAGGAGTTATGAATCGGCACGCCAAACGTCTTCGAGATGCCGCGGATCAAGTGAAGCGGGAAAGCCACAGCGCGGTCGTTCGAGGGACCGCAGGGGTCCAAAATCGGTGGTCTGTTTATTATGCGAGTGTGTTCATTACGCGAGTACGACATTTGTTTTTATGAATGTGAGAAGGTTGATTACCAAGAACTTTTTTTTTTCCTTCGGTGCGCGTTACAATCGATGTTTCACTTTTTTTTTTTGTCGCGGGAAACGGGTGCACATTACTATCGAGGGCGCAGCAGAATCGAGTAAATACGTAAATCTCCCGGATTCCGTTTCTCCAAGCTTGGCAAGTATGGTTTCAGTACTACCGCCGTGATACCGCGTGCCGCGCGCAAGATTGAGGCATAAAAGTTTCATTGTTCTACCAGCTCAGGTCCGCTATATTTTTTCGATTTCACTACAACGAAACTTTCGCTTCAAAATTTTCCGCGCACCGTCAGTTTCGTTGTAGCGAGAGTCGACTGTAAAACTGCCACTTTTAAGTTTTCAGTGAGTTTTTTGCCGTCCCACTGACCTTGTTATAACGAGGAATCACAGTATATTATATATACACACACGCACGCATGCACACACACACACACACACACATCTTAATTCCCGACTTTGATATTTTGTACACGAGGAGATCACCATGCATGATGTTGCACTTGTCTCGACTTGCGCCATCATACCACGAAAAGAACATTTAAAGAGTGCATCATAGGCCCTCAGCACTGACAGTTTTGTGATACCTTCACATTATACAAACAACATAAAACATATAAAAGCTTGTTTTTTCCTTTTTACATTTCTCGAACTAGCACATTCATATTTAATTACTGTTATAACAGTAGGTGTCACAAGTGTTCTGTTGGTGCAACGGGTGAAAACTGTTGTTCCCAGCAGGCCATTCAGCATTACACATACCGAGTGTTCAACTCTCAATTGTAGTTGGGGCATTCACAAACTCACTTTCTCAACGCCTCGTTTCTTCTGCCTGGTCTTCTGGTTGCGGCGCATCTCCCGGTCCAAGTTTATCTTTTCCCAGTAAGACCTCTCCTCATCACCTGTAAACAAACTAAGCTGTCATTATGGCTCTAGCTATAAGAAATCTGGTTCCCGTGATATCACTGAATATTTCTTTGCACTGCTATGATTAAAAAAACTGTTTACAGATCAGACATAAAGAGTAGCCAACTGACAGAAAGAAAATGAAGGTGAACATCTTGTGGCACGAGGAGGATTTCATCAGAAGCTAATATAAGAAATGTCACAAACAAATCACAAATAAATATACAGTCATGCCAAACAACAACATAGTATAGTATGCCTTCTTTTTGATAAACAACATTTGCTAAAAGCATGACATAATGACTTGTCAACTGCGTCATGCATGAGGCATCCGTCAGACAGCAGACACAAAACGTTTTTGTGACAGCTGATTTGTTCCTGCTGTATTACTGTAATCAGAGTACATTTTGCCTAAATTTGTTATAAATAGAGCTGTGTGAATAGCAAAATCTTGAGTGCAAAGCGAATTTGAATAATAATGTTTGCATGCAAATTAGATGGAATATTTTTCAAATAATATTTGAATATTTTTTTAACAATACTATGTCAAATTACGGAGAATGTACTGCTACACAAGGGCCAAGAAAAGATTATTGTAGGGCTAGTGCGCTGCTAAAGTTCCGTCCATAGAGAAAGGTCAAGTCCTAAAAACAGTCCAGCAGAGAACTGTGCAAAAGTGAACTGAGCAAATTTTGCCACAGTACACCTGTGTTAACTTCTCTGCAGTACACAAGCATTAGCTTCGTCGCAGTACACGGACATCAGCTTCGCCACAATACAGAAGTGTTAGCCTCATTGCAGTACACAGGTGTTAACTTCACTGCAGTGCACGAGTGTTAGCTTCGCCGCAGTACACAGGTGTTACGCGGCAGAGTGTACCACATGCGGGAATGGACTATTTGTCATGAGACATGGCGTACTTTGCCCCTCAATTATGAACTTCAGATAGTTTGAATAGTAAAAGTGTGAAGTGAATCGAATAGCAAATGCCATTCGAAAATCATCCCACATTTTGAATATTCGTGCACCACTCGTTATAAATTAGTAGGACAGGTACTGTGGTATATTTTTCCAGGCTGAGGAAAATGTCTGAGAAACTCAAATATGTATTACTACACTAGGCACTGAGCAGAATTGCCTACCCCAGAAACAAGCTCCCAATGATGCATATGCAGGCCGAATCTGTGCATGGACTGCAAGCAAAATTAAGAGGCAGTGACATCCCATGAGAAGCCACACCTGTCACCTCTATTGCATCATTATTCACTGCGAAAGCTTACTTGTACACTATGACAATGCTTCAAAAGTCATCCTATGCTATTTCTATGCTATTTCATATTGTATATTGCACAGCTCAATGTTCTGGGACACTAATATGGAGGTACAGTGGAACCCACTTACAATACTGAAGTGCCATAGAAATTTCATTGTCATAACCAATCACTGTTATTATAGGGTTGCATGAGAAAAGGCTGAATAAGGGGACCCCAGGGCTCTTTCTGTATGAGTGGGGGAAAGAGGAATGGCTAAAGGAGCCAATCCCACACTCCTACTTCACAGCACAACAATGAGCACAACAATGGCTGAAGATAACACTCTAAACCAACCCTAAGCTGCACAGAAAGGACCCTCCCTTTCTTTTCTGCAGCAGTGCAATTTCAATCCCCACCATTCCATGGCCACAAGGGAATAGATAGCACTGAAGCCTTTCTGGGAAAGCTAGCTGAAGTTCTTCAAGGGCAGCTTTGTAACTGCCATCCTCTGTTGCTTTCTTTTCATGGCAGGTTTCATGCTTTGGTAGGGTGACAGAATGGAAGAGGGACAGGGAGAACCTGGAGGAAAAGCTGGTTTTTATTGTAATTGATTGATTTGCGGGGTTTAACTTCCCAAAACTAGCTCCGATTATGAGAGACGCCGTAGTGGAGGTCTCCAGAAATTTCGACCACCTGAGGTTCTTTAACATGTACCGACATCGCACAGCACACGGGCCTCAACATTTTGCCTCCACCGAAATGCAGCTGCCGCGTGGTTTTTATTGTATGACAGTGGGGCAGCCTAAAGCCCCTCCATCCCAAAGGCCAAAACGAAAAGGCATGGAGAGGCTTTAAAACAACCTTTTGCAAGGGGGAACAGCAAGTGTGTGGTGGCCAGAGTTTAATTTCTTTTCAAATATTTCACATTGCATTACCTCTTAGCACCAACACAAGGCATACCGAGCAGCCAGGCTTCATTGTTATAACCAATAATGGGGCATGGTGGCATTGCTGTAAAAGGGTTAGTTTACTATGGAAAGCATATGAAAGTTGATGGTGCAGCAGCTCATCACTGTTATTATTATTAATATTATTATTATTTGAAGCATACTGCTAGCCTCACATTTGAGGCTGTTGTAGGAAAGGGGATGAGACAGATATTCAAAAGCAAAAGCAATTCAATAAGGCGCACACCCCAAGTTCATTTGAACTGGACAAAACATATACTATCTAGAGTAAACTGTACAAATGCTAGAAGAATGAGAAAAGCAGCAATAAACAGCATGTTAGAAAGTCTAACGCTCAAAGAAAAGCAATAAAAAAAAACTGTACCATCACAATACACACAATCAAAATAAAGAATAAATAAATACTAAATAAATAGACAGTCATTATGCTAGACACAATGTTCGACAAAAACAAGGCAAGAAAACAAGATACTATAAACACAATACTGAGAAGTAAAACATTGCCTGCATGCCGATACCTATGAAGCATAGTTTGATATCTTGGCGATAAAAGCTTAGAGTGAAGTGCACATGACAGCATCACTGGGCAAACCATTCCAATCTTGGATTGCTTGTGGAAAAAAGCAGTATCTGAAAATATCGTTGTGAAATCTGTATTCAGCTAGGTGCTTGGTGTGTTTAGTTCAGGAACAGGTTGCGTCCGAGTGTAGTAAATAATTACTCGCATTAATCTTCATGCTGCCATAAAAATGATGTTGTTATAAGTGAGTCCAACTGTATTCAACAGCCTAGACAAAGTGAAATGCTTTTTTCAAATATACAATGCTTTCAATGATGCCCAAGAAAATTAAAACAGCAGTTATATTCATGGAAATAAATTGAATACAGTAGAATCTCGATGATACGAGCGCGTAAAATATTCGTATCATCCCGAATTCGTATGAGCCAAAACAAGTTAAAGCTGATCATGAAGATAAACAAGAACTTTATTGGGGTCAACTGCTTCTTGCTGAAAAAGTCCACGATGTTCTTTTGAACTTTTTTAACTTTGCTGTCCCTCAAGAAAGCCCCCTGAAAGGAATAAAACCGTGCTGTGGTTTCTTCACTCACGCTGCCGATGCTTACGGTACGACGCAGTACATCGAGGGCGTCAAGGTTTTCCCACATTGACGGTAGGAGATCACACCCACCGGCATCTTCACCATCACTCTCAGACTCGGCATCCTTTGCCTCGTCGACCAATTCTTCGATGGATCACAGCCCACAGGTCGCTACGTTGTCGTCCGCGGTGACGAAGTCTCGCACCGAAGCTTGAGTTTCAAGGTTCTCCCAACCCTCGATGTTCAAATCGGCGTCAGGATCTTGGGTTTCTCCCGCAGGAGCCGCATCCGATTCCGCGAAAAATCCACACTTGCGAAAGCAGTTTGCTATTGTGTCCTGGGTCACGTTATTTCAGGACATGGCCAAGAAATGTAACGCGTCAAGCAGGCTAATCCGCAAGTTTTCATCCTTGCGCTCAATCTTCGCCAGGAGCCTCCGCACAAGCAATCCCTTGAAATGGTGCTTCACATCTCGGATTATTCCCACATCCAGCAGCTGTAGATGGCTTGTGGTGTTTGCGGGCAGGAACCTTACGGCGACATTGCTGAAGTTGCAGTCTTTGGGATGGGCCGAACACTGGTCGACGAAAAGCAAAATTTTTCTGTTTTTCGCTGCCATTTTCCGGTCCAAAGTCGTAAGGAACTCACGGAAAAAATCTGAGTCAGTCGCTCGCGTGAAGCGGTTGTTTCGCGCGTTTGTATCATCCGCAATGGCTAGGGAAACTGTTCGTATAACACCAAATGACGGCGCAATTTATGCAACATAGTCCGTCCAAAACAACATCAAAATTCGTATCAGCGAAATTCACATCAGCCGTAATCATATCATCGAGATTCTGGTGTAGTTCTCAAAGTTCAACAATACCCAGTTTTCTCTAACAGTAGGAAACTCTTTTTTACTAGACTTGATAATGGAACCTCACAGTATGGACTACTTGGCATTGTTTGGCAGGGGTGGAACTGGCCCTTTGCTTCCCCACCCTCCTTTTGGCTGGAAGCCTTAACGTCAAGAATTACTGGACAAATTGATCCTGGACATGTAGCAGACAGCTGAAATGAACCTTGCATATAATACACCTTGAACTTTAACCAAAAGAATGTAGGTAGTAATCATATTGCATGCATCCCTCAATACACAGCAACTACAACCCTCCCAGGTGTTGTGAGCTGGCATGTTTTCACATGCCACCAGCTACATGTGAAAAACAAATGTTAGATGAACATCTTTGCACCACAAGTGATGGCAGTGCAGTTTATGGCAGGGAATTCATTTTGATACTGAAGTCGGCATTTACGAGACGCTTTGTGCATGTCTTGGTAAATGGGCAAGCCAGTTGCAACAGGCAACGTCAGAGAGCGAATAATGGTAAGGCATCAACATTATGGTAAGCCGAATCCTTCAAGAGGCAACAAATGTGATTTATTACCTCATCACCATTCCATAATATTGTCAAATACATAGCTTTTGGCGTTTATAGATTTCTTTCAGCTACATAGCATTGTCCTGTTTGCTTCCGTGATCACTCGTTATGATGATGGTAACTGAAAAGCCATATTTACTCAATTGTAGTACGAGTTTTGTTCCAGATTTTTTCAACCTGAAGTCAGCCCTCACGTTACAATCGAACACCGAAACTCGTCTAAAAAGCTCAATGAAGCACCCAATTCTGATTGATGGCTACAGTCACAGAAATTTCACGATCCATCATGGCAACATATGCCACCGAAATGCTATGTGAATTTACAAGCCAATAACTGTAGAGCTCTACATTCATACGAGTTTCAAAACTCCCCACAGGCCCCATGTATCAAACATCAGACACACCATTGGCCGAAATTGATGAGGTCTGCTGATTGTAGCGACATCCGTCACCTGAGAAACAAACTAATAGGCAGCATTTTTGCTTGTTCTGTGTTGAAGATCACAGCAAGTGCTGCATTAATGATGTAAGCAATTGTTTACGAAAAGCCCACAAAAACTTCCGTAGTACACATTGCACTTTTCCCCCAGTTCTGGCACCCTTTACAGAACAAGAAAATTCACTGATTTTGCTGTCACTGCTTTTGCATCTGCATGAACATAAAGAATTCGTAAGGCAGTTTGGCCATGCCCAAAGCTTACACAAAAGAAATTGGAATTGTCGTTCTGCTGCTGAGGCTATTGGTGAAAGAACAAGAAAGCCAGTCAAACTTCAGACAACCTTTAGTGAAGAATTATTCAATTTTTTCAAGCCTTTGAATGCCGACGTGTAGTTGCAAATACAGCACGAAGCGCACACTTGTGGAATGCAGCTGACATGACCAAAGAAGCATCAGTCTCCCAAAGTAGCACAAACCTTGTTAGCGTTATGCTTCTTTTGTTACAGTGTTTAGTTTGTGTTCATATTTAGCTGCATTGTATATACTTTTGTTACTCATTCCTTATGGCAGGTCCCCTGTACAGTCTGTTGACTTTGGGACCTCCCTCTGTATCTGTATAATCCCCAATTGTAACTACCATTTTTGTGCAATAAAATGAATGAAATGAAATGAACCATTTATAACGCAGAGTGTCTTGTCTGCAACAGAAAAAGCTTCCAGCACCACTTGTTTATTACGTGCAGGTTGATTGCAAGGTACAACGCTTCTCTTCTGTATCGCCCTTTCCCACGCAATCAGACAATCACTAGGAACCATCACGGCACGCCGCACATCGCTCCAACATTTGTGGCTGTCACTTGTGATGCAATGAACATAACTTCCAAGATGCAGTGAAGGTGGCGTTTCCTGTTGCGGCTCCCAGATGGTGCGAAAATCTGCTAACCTCCGCAGATTTTGGCCAGTGGCATGTCTGGATTTCGAAATGCAGTTTCACAAGTGGTATGCATGAAGAACTCTAATGAACTGTTCTCTTCGTTCCTGTTCTTACTGTTTTTTTTTTTTCTGTGACAGTGTTCACTTTGTGTTATTCTTGCACTGTCATGCATGGTGGTCTTGGTAGCTTTGGTTGTTCTCAGGTACTTTGGTTCCCCTTCAGCACTCGTTGCGATGGCAATGTATCATGCTCAGCATAACGCCTTCTCCAAGAGGCGCGCTATTTTGATGGTCGAAGAAATCAATAATTCAGCTACTGCCTGAAGCCTTGACATAAATGAGTTGAGCATCCGTGGATTGAGGTTCCAGTGCGAGCTCCTTTTCACATGGGAGCCCAGCCGAAGAGCTTTCCGTGAGCCTTGCCAACGGCTGCCATTTCGAATTGGAGTAACATGTTCCCAATTTCACCACATAACAGTGCAACCCCCTTGTGGCAGTCAGCATTGAACTGATACAGTTCAAACCAGCAGCGTCACTTGGCAGATGACGTTCAAAGCGTCCAAAGCGTGGTTGGGTGCAGAGGTTTATGCAGAGCAATGGGTTTTCCCTCCAGTGGACAACTTCCACCCGCCAAATACTGCTGCAGAACTTTCAAGGAAAGTTATAGGAATTTTAGCACTTCCCAACTGATTTGCACCGTTCTTGAAATATGCCTTCGGGACACATTCTACCATTTGACCAGGACTATGAATTAGGGTTGTGAACAGCACTGGTACCCCGGAAGCCGAGATTACAACTGAAATTCAACAAAATGTGACCCCTCAAGTTACTTTCGCAGTTTTATTTTTTCTTTATGAATGCTATGAAGACTCACTCCTTGGGTTTCAGTCGCGGTCACGTTACAATAGAGTAAATGCAGTATGATCTTTGAGTGCCTGCCATCTTCTTTTGTTGTAGCGCAAGCTCAGTGCAAATTAGGAGATTTTTGCCAAATTTATGATTTCTGGAGTTTTACATCCCAAAACCAGCTATGATTATGAGAGACGCCATTGTGGAGGGCTCTTGAAATCTTTATCACCTGGGGATCTTTAACATGCACGGACAACGTACAGCACACGGGCCTCAACATTTCGCCTGCATTGAAATGCTGCTGCGGCGGCCGGGATTCGATCCCGCGACCCTCGGATCAGCAGCCGAGTACTATAACCACTAGATCCCCATGGCAGGGCGATTTTTGCCAAACTATATCAGGACATAGCAGGCTTCACCTCTTGGTACAGTTTGGCACAATTTGCACAGCAATCACATCGCTACATGTATGAGGCAAATACTATGCCACAATGCGACAGGTGGGGCAAGCATGTCATTCACCATAAATCCTGTTAAGAGATATAAACAAATCGGCAAGACAGAGTGAAGGTAGAATGCCTTCAATGATCAATCCACTAAGTCATTTTAATATGTAAAGAAACTGGTAGCTACTATTAAACATTACACTCAAAAGAAGGGTAGAATTTGCAATACTGTACCATTAAGCAAGGAGAGGGCACCACAAAATGACCCCTTCTGGTTCTCGATGAACTGGTAGGCTCCTTCGGGGTCAGCACAACGCACATATGCAACACTGTCGCCCTCCATAACATCCACATATGCCACATTGGCTAGCTGTCGGATGTTGTTCTGCACAGAAACACAGTTCCACACAATGAAATCTACAAATGTTTTCTAAACGAAGCGTGAAGGTACAGATTTCATCTTGCTGGTACACTGTTCATGCAACAGTGCAGAAAGAAGCACTAATGACCGGCTTTCCACTACTGCACTTTTCTAGCATTTGTTCATTCTGTCGGCACCGCAAGACCTCGGGTGTTCACCTTTTAACATCTGGAAACTTACGTGCATGAAAGTAGACCAACTGCATGCCTCCATTCTCGGATAAATGTGGCCACCTACTCGACATGCTTTGCACATGTACTGCCTTTGAAAAAGTACCACTTATGGTGCGTTTATTTGCTATTCTGGTGATTTACATTATGAGTGGTATACGCTGTGTAACAGAGTTTTTCACTGCACATGCAACTTTGATATACCAAGGTTAAACTGTACCTGTGGAGGTGCGCCAGCCGCACTACTTCCACAGTGAATCTAGTCGGTACAACAGAGATTTGCCACAAGAACATAAATCAAGTATGCTATGTGTTTGCTTATGGAAAACATATGTGCTATAGTGGCTAGGAGTGTCCTGCTTGAAAATGCATTTACCTTCAGTCAGAACCCAGGTAACCAATTCAGATATACTATACTTGAGTACAGGTCAAGAAAAAAAGCGAGTGTCTGCCCATCAAAGGACCCCCCTCCAGCCAATGGTGCCACTCTGTCAGCGTGATATTGTGGTAGACCACCTCCATGCCGCGCTCAAGAGGGAAATCAGAGCACAGCAAGGAGGCGGTCTACTGCGACATCACGCTGACAAAGTGGCACCACTGGCCGGAGAGGGGTCCTTTGACGGGCAGACACCGCTTTTTTTTCTTGACCTGCACCCGAGTATAATTACAGTCACCTTTTCAGACTTGCTATGGAATGCAAAATTGTTCAAAAACTGGGCAGACAAAAAAAAAAAAGAACTAATACATGTTTTCTTACTTCACTAAAGTGGGAAAATCACCACAGCCACATCTGAAACAGCTCTGAAGGCCTGTCAGTACGCTTATCTGACATTTCAGTGCTTGTACAGTAAATCCTCATGATATGTATGGTACCTACCAGGAATGCTGCCAACACGTACTAAGAAATAAATGTGATGTCCAGTCATAAATGTCTAATATGCCTAATACTGCCTTCCACTTCATGAAATCGAAAATATGGCTTCCTTCCACAATGGTGCGACAGTACACAGTTGCACAAAGCACTCCAACAAAAGGTTTTAGCATCCGAAATTTCAGACATCCTTGTACATTGACTTTACGGGGCATAAGACAGTGCCGTGATGCCGTCTGAATTAGCAGGCACCCAATAAAGTGGTTGTTGCCTGTACACGAAATTGTGCTATGCCTGAACAAAATTATGATGAGCAAACAAAATTTATCTATTATATAGCATACAACTGGTGTTTGCAGTTCAAATAATTAAAAAGAAGTGCAAAAAAAAAAAAAAATAAGACAGCAAACAGAAACCCACCTTGAACTCGGCAGTGTTTGAGACTGGTTTTTCAGTGACCAGCTTGACAATGACTCCAGGCTGGAACTGTAATGTTGGTGGAGCCTGTTCTGCTTCCACAGCACTTGGTAGATCCTTGCTCTCTCTGCCATCTGAGGACATGTCCCAAGTCTCATCATCTTGAGATGCGAGAGTGATATCAGAGTCAGCCGTCAATGACGATTGTACTGGGGAGGAGTGTGCGTAGCTCGGGGATGGAGAAGGTGTATAATTTGACAGTGGTAGCAGTAGAGAGCGCTTGATTTGTGCCATTGTGGCTTTCTGCAAAGCCAGGTACTTGTTCCTGAGCCGCTTCCATTCACACCTGTAGCCAGGACACCATAAGACAAGAAAAAGGCTAAGTGTGAAAAGCAGTTGCAGAAGAATGCAAAGAATACAGAAACAACTAAAAAAGGAGTAAATTATCAACTGTTGTCATTCAGGTTGAGGCCATTCCCCATGCTTTCATTTACTGTGACAGCACAGAAAAAAACTGGCATGGAAATTTATCGTTTCTATTTACTAAATTATTCACCACTCACTTCCTTCTCGATGACCTAGCACCTCAACTTCTGAAAAGCTTTTGCAATGTAAAGTTACAAACTAAATGCCACTGACTTTTGTTAATTAGGCCTTGGTGGGAGAGACAGAATTGATGCAATCACTATCGAGCGAGTCGAATTAAAAGGAGGAAAATAAACGTTTAAGCACATCACAGCATTATTTTGGAGAACTTAGCCAGTTCTATCATATTTATGAACTAACATACACAGATTTTACAGGTAAACAGAAACAGTGCACACTCTTATCTAACACACACACTGAGTCTTATCACAAAACAAATGATGCACACCTCCAATTCTAGAAATAATAAAAAAAAAAGAATGAATGCAGCAGAGTTTCAATCACAGCTTTATTTATTGGCACCATAAATATCACCTTCCTGTTAGTAGTACACATTGTACTTCATATTCCACGCTACTCAAACCACTCCACTACAACCACAAATGCAATGCCCACCAGTCTGTTCTGCAGTGCATGTAAGTATCCAGAGTGCAACAAACAAGTGGTATGATCATGATGCCGTCGGCTTGGCAAGTAAAAATCCTTACTTTTTGATTGACTTTTCATAATTTTTAGATGCATCAAGACTGTATTTCATGACGCCTTTTTTTCCCTCTCGTTTGCACTGTTGCTGCTCTTAATACTCTTATGTATCCACTGTTTATAGGCGGTCCCCATGACAGTACCCAGATGCTTAAAAAGGAAGCTTATTTTGGAGGCCAAGACCATCGGGAATTGCGCCACAGGGCGGCATCACTGAGGGCAGCACTTGAAGCAAAACAAAGCAATTTCTCTGCAGAGTGGCCAGAGAAATGTTTGGGAGCCAAAGAACGAAGTGTTTTCCAAGAATGAACAGGAGCCGGACCACCTTCACTAGATGCCAATGGGATGCTCACCTAGCTGTGAACACTGAGCTACAGCAAGCGAAAGTAAAAGCAATACCTCCTCAAACTATATGCCTGCAATGATGCTCTATTTTCCATAGAAAGTGTCCTTGTTGCTTATTGTGGCCGGATGCCGTGGGAGAGTGCTCGCCACGATACTGCACAGTCACGTGATGCGACGTCAGCAGCTGCTTGGAGGCCTTCCACAAGAGCAGCCTCTGAGTACAGTCCATAGGCATGCCTCCGGCATGTTTACAAAGGGCGGTCGTGACAGGTACTCGTTGCTATACCAAAAGGGGGAAAAGAACACATGAAAACAGGCAAGAGAAGGGCAGCATGCTTTCAGCCTGTGTTTAGGCATAGTTTTTATAAGAGGCATTGGTGAGAGAAAGGCATTCTTGTGCACTGTGCTGGATTTCCTTTACATTGTCAGATGTGTTTATCACAGAAACTATCTGGGCATGTGATAAAGCTACAGAAGAATGTCTATCAGCTGGGACAGATTGGCAGTGCTGATCAGACGGCAGTGTCCCTTGACATGCCGTCAACGCTACAGGGGAAAGCACGTCCGAGGAGCTTGCCAGTCGCCATTTAGGAACTACGGCACTTCGAACGCACTTTAGAGCACTGAAAAAGAGTTTCTGTGAAAAGACATCCCCAACAAGGGGCTTTTGGATGACAGTGCAAGTGAAATGGACGATGAATGAACATCCCCCTTTTTGTTGTTGAATATATCAGTGTGTACACATGCGCTTGTAGCGCATTCTTGTTATTTTTTCCTAAACTGTACATATTTCTTTATGTGATATCTGTCTTTTCTTGTTATCATTTTCACCTGTAATCATGTGTGCTTTACTGGATTTCATCATTTCCTGTGTTTCCTGCAGAAGATTGTTAAACACTCATTTTAGTTTCATTTCACAAATTTGCTCCGAATTGTTTTCAGAGGTTGTTCACCATTTTCTTTTGTCCACTCCTGCCTATGGCTTGCATAACAAGCTGGCAGCACGAAATAAATAAAGAAAGATTAACTGCATTGCAAATAAATGCTTTCTGTGAGCTTTCCTCATTTGCATTATATGCGGATGAAGAGCGTTTTTTTTTTTTTTTCGTTCTTGCCATCCCCAAACTACACCTCTGTATATGCAGGTTCATACTATACATGGGTTTTTACAGCATCTCATTCTAAGCAGCTTAGAAAAGCATAAGGAGATAGTGCAAAAAAGTACAGGTGTGAGGGTATTCGAAACTTTGAATAGTACTTGATTAGAACAGCTCGACATTCATTTTTATTATCATTTTTGATTCGATTTAGACAGCATTTTTACTATTCAAAATATTCAAACACCTAAAATTTTGAACACATATCCAGAACATGCTTCCAGAACTTGGAAATAACAAAAATGTAAGGGTGTGTGAACCTTTGAATTTTCAAGTAGTGTTTGCTATTTGATTCACTTTGCATCTAATTTTCTTATTCGTTTGTAATTAAGGCATAAAATATGCCACGTCCTCTGACAAGTGACCCATTCCAACATTAAGTATACACAACAAGGAAAGCTAAAGCCCCTTTACCTTCCAGCTTTGAAAGATCTACAGTAAAACCTCGTTATAACAAAAATGAAGGGGCAGTGGTAATTACTTTGTAATAACCATTAGTTCGTTATACAGTTAAACCAGCTTATAACAAACCTCCATATAAAGAATTCCTCGATATAACAAAGCTTTTCTATTCCCCGCCATTACTCCATAGAAGCACATGTATTTGAGACCTCTATGTAACGAAGTGCCCACGGGAGACCCCCTTGAAATAACGAATTTTCTCCGCCGACGACCTAGAGATTTTGCCCGAAATTCTGTCACTTTTGCGCGAGCAACAACCGGAAGCACCTTCTCCGCCGCGACGGAATGCGAAGCAATGGCGTCGCGCTTGGCGCGCTCGAAGGCAGGGCGTCTGCGAAGCGAGAGCGAGCGCATGTGTGTGTGCGTGCGAGCGTGTGTGAGGGGGGCCTGCATCCCTCGACTCTGCGATCTTGCCGCTGCGGGCGTGTCCTTTCCCCCTGACTTCAAACCTGACCCAGCCGCTTGCTGCAGCTGGCCTAGCACGCCAAGCCGGCACCCTCCTTTTCAAGTTGATGTTGCCGAGCCGCGCAGACTTAAGAGAGAAAGGGGAAAAACGAGTTTCTTTTTTTTTCAACGTGCTGGCAGCGCCGCTCTTTGGTCACTGCCACTTCGCTAACCTGACACTCCGTGACAGCACTTGTTAGGCCTAGCTCGCGTGGTCGCGGGTGGCGCGCCTCACGGGAAGCTTGCCCTTGACAACACAGGGATGGGGTGCACAGGAAATCGCGCCCACGGGGTGATTCAAGGGCAGCGCTCATGAAATGATTAAAAAAAGAACTGGAGACAAACAGCGGTAAATTGGAGGTCATGGGCGCGCGTTCCGTGCAGAGCATTCGCAGCTGACAGACCGTATTTACCCGCATAATTTGCGCCCTCGCATGATTTGCGCACCCCTAATATTTAGCCAGCTTTGCAAAAAAAAAAAAAAAAATTCCTCGCGTATTTTGCGCTCCCCGTTCCCAGCTCGCCGGCGCCCACGCACGGGCAGACTTTGAACGGCCGCGCCCCTCGCTGAGCAGGCGAGCGCAGTCATACGCAAAAGGAGCTGCCAGTGTGATGCCCCTTTTTCCGATTCATTTCTCCGGAAGCACCCCAAGCCCAAAGTACGGTCGCTAGAATAATAAAAAAGCATGTGAGTGGGGGCGACGAAATAGGCTGAAGCAGAGATCAAACGAGCCCGGCCTATCTCCGTCGCTTGGAGGGCGGATGTGATAACATCACCCCTATCGGGACGCCTGCCGTCGACGCGGGGAAGAAAGGCCCCGTCCGTCTTTAACAAGCACGAAAAGATGCGAGGTGGGGGGGGGGGGGGGGAGCGCCCGCTGATAGCTGCCGTGATAGCTCGCGCGCCAGCGCTATCTTGGCAGCCATCAGCAGGCGGCTCCTCGTAAACATTTCTACGTGCTGCGCTCTCAACGCGAAGGGACTGCGAAAAGTGTCCCTAGAGCAACCATATTCTCTTACACCAGCGTTTTGCAGTGTTACGCAAGATCGTATCCAAAACAGTTACCGCGCTAGTTGCATTATATTACGCGTTATTTCAAATGTGTTCGCAAAATCTCCGCGTAATTTGTGCACCCCCTTTTCGGAGCTCTAAAATCGCGAAAAAAAGTGCGCAAGTTACGCGAGTAAATACGGTAAGTTCCATGGGAGAGCAAACGGGGGTCAGGAAAAACCACATTATAACCGGCCCTTCACTATAAGCTGTCACATAAGTGGTCTCAACTGTAAATGTTTTCTCACCCAAAATAAATGTTTTCGGTGAGCTCTGAAGTCGATGTTACCTTTCTGCTTACTTAAGCTTTTCTTTTTCGAATTTCTGCGCCAAACCTGCATATAACGAAATCCTCTTTATAGCGAAATTTTCCGGGAATTTGTCAATTTCGTTATATCCAGGTTTAACTGTAACCAATATCAATTTCATCTATAGGAACTTCAAGGGGAATTGCGATTGCTTCGTTATATCCGATAGTTCGTTATATCCGTGTTCGTTATAACGAAGTTCTACTGTATACCAATGTTCCTTTTTTGGGTGAATGACAGTAGCAGAAATAGTGTGCACCAACACCAGCATTCTGCCTAAATTTTTGCAGTCGACCTATTGCTTGGGCTACAAGATGTGAATGATGCACTCATCGAACAAGTATTCATGCATGATAAAGATAAGCTGCTGGAGAAATAGGAAGAATGACAAAATGATAGTGATGACTGTTGGCTTGCCCACTGCAGCAGGCAATCCAATGGAAAGAATAGGTCTGGCAAAAGGAAGTTGCCCAAGTCACTAACAGTATGAAGCATTCGCTGCCAGATGTCACTGGACCATGCCGATAGCTTGCACAGCACTAGTGCTCCAACCTCTTGCCGAGTGTCATTAGTGGTACCACATTTGTCCCGTTTACGCCTCAGCAATGCGCGTGTGACCTAGACGTCAGGTTCATTCCAGAAGTGCGTATAAGAAAGCCAATGGTTTTTACATCAACAGAGCACGTAGAGGAGGGAACAGAGTGCAAAGGACCTACGAGTTTTGGCGTGCAAAAAGCAGCTGCACAAAAAATGCCTTGAAGCTTATCATGACTTGTAAGGTTCTCAATATCACAGAGCCAACACGACGGGAGGATAAATTTTATCAGGGATCATTATTACTCTTATATTTTCCAAGGCAATGCAGGCAGTGTAACCTCCGTTCAGTTAAGAATAAGCACTCCCCACTTTAGTGTCAATGAAAGGCAACATTTCCACTTTGCATATGGGAAACACCAATGTTCCAATTTTGGAACATGTAAAAAAATGACATGTTTAGTCATTGTAAATGTGGCTGTGTTTCTTATTGTCAATAATTTAGACCTATATGAAATGTCAACATCAGCTTCATCTTTCTCATCACTGCTTCATAGTGCAACATTTAAAAGGTTAAGTTGCCACCAGATTCTGTGAATGCCTTGACTGCAATTTTGTCTATCTACGATGACTACATGATAACTCTAATTACAGACTAAATTGTCACTGTAGCAGCAGCCTGATAACCCTTGAAATGTGGTCTAACCAGAATGTGGGTAGCAATAGTATGATAAGATGTTCTTGGCCACTTGCGAAATACAGTTGATCCTGGATATATCAAACTTGAAGGGGATTGTGAAACAGTTCAATATATCGATAATTCGAAATATAAAATATGCCTACTTGAAGCTCGTCATAAAACAGCGTACATCTCAAATTTGTTTCCCGGGACTGTAACAAGCGGTAGCTTACCAATTTGCCCACAATATGCAGGAGACCAATGTGAAAACAATCACATCGTATTTCATATAAAAAGCTATGTAAGCTTGGCTTTAGTCGTCTTGTGGGCCATGAAGTTCCTTAAGCCATCCTCAATATTGTTGAGGCCTTACAGATAAGCAAATCTAGTGCCTTCCATTATGCCACAACAGCAACGAATGACTGTGAATGCCGCGCATGCTTTCCAAGCTTGGTACAAAGTCATATAGCAGCGGTGTAGGTGTTCATCACTGCTCAGCTACAATCCCTCAGCATCAGTGTGTTCAGAAATTGCTTGCACATCATCATTGGTGCTAATGAAGTCACTTGCTATGAGCCCATCTGAGTGGATGCCTGTGAATGTTGATAACTCATGAAATTCATTGAGGCATCTGACACTGCTGTCAGCAGTGATGACCCATGCAATGTCATCCCTTTGCATTACAAAGTGTGCTTATGGAAACAGTTCACAATGGAGCTTCACTTGACTAAGCTCCAACAACCAAGTCAGCATTTGTATCTTTCCAAAAATTGATTAGTGGGTTTAACATCCCAAAACCAGCTCTGATTATGAGAGACGCCGTAGTGGAGATCTCCGGAAATTTCGACCACCTGGGGTTCTTTAACGTGCACTGACATCGCACAGCAAACGGGCCTCAACATTTCGCCTCCATCGAAATGCAGCCGCTGCGGCCGGGATTCGATCCCGCGACCTTCGGATCTGCAGCTGAGTGCTATAACCACTAGACCACCGTGGCAAAAAGATCAATCTTTAGTTCAATGGATTAATCTACCAAACAGGTGGATCACAAGCAAGAGAGATGAAATGCAACCATGAAAAGCACGAAATGGCCAAAACAAGCACTGAAGACCGATGATAATCAAGCTGTCGTTAATCTTTGCTATGACAATGGCATTTATTGCTTTGTAGCAGATTGCAACTAATGAAAACATGGCCTTCGAGATTGGCACCACAAAATATGAGGCCCCAAATCCCGGGGGCTATGCTTTTGCAAACTACATGTGGTAATGCGAGGGCAACGATTGGAATGTGCACATCACACCAATGCAAGCCGCCACTGCCAGTGAATACTACTGCCGAAGCTACTCCCACTTTTTATACATCTCATTTAGTGCCTTTGCCTGTCGGCTTTTTTCAAAAATGTTGCTGCTGTGCAATCCGAGCTAAAATTGATGCGGTAGACACGTTAGTGCGCTCGCAAGCCCTGGGCAACCTGCAAAAGCAACACAATGACACCACGTTTCCAACAGCATCATGCGCAAAAACTGATCACAACACATTCAAATGTGGTTGAAACATGATCAACATATATAAGGAGGAGCACACGAGGGTCTAGGCATGGTCCAATGTTCAATATATCAGACACGGCAGTGCACGCCAGCCTTATACACTGGATTTTGAAGGGAACTTTTCAGCTGTTTGATATAGCCAATTATTCAATATATCAGTTTGATATATCAGGGATCAACTGTAAATGCACTAATTTTATAGTGAATCATCTATACATGTACGCACACATGCATGCGTGTGCACACACACACACAGAGCTGAACTCCCAGAAGGGAGCACTTCCTGTTCCTTATATATGAGGTCTCTGATGTGCTGGGTGCAATGCTCTCACTTCTTAATCAGCTTTTATTTCATTGTAGATCTATTGTGACAAAAGCGAGCACAATAAGACTACAGCCTAGAAAAAGGTTTGTTATATACCATTTGCTTACATTTTGTGCTAATTGCTTGGTGGACTGCTACACAGAGAACACAATCAATGTTTGCTGCCGAGAACTTTCTCACATTACTTGGTTATCACCTTCCTTTCCAAGAAGTTGGCATAACTGCTGGTTTGCACTGGTGAAGCCACAGTTTACTTTGTTTGCATTTGCCAGGCATATGTCAGTAATTCAATGCATTGGAAGGGGTAGTGTCTGCCTTGCCTGATGTCCATTCTTCAAGCTTACTGTATTTCAGACCTATTATATGGAAATTTATGCTATCACGTAGTCCATGTTATTAGTTGGCAACTGTAAAATCATTCATGTAGAGTAGAACCGTGTTATACACATGCCACCTGATGCCAACTGATGGAACAGGGTAACACAGTAGGTGCAGAAAGCAAACGAATTAACCTTGATATACCGAATTCAGTCATAATGAACTATGAATTATAATGAATTAAATGAAGACTATTATTCCCATCAGAACAGTGCTAGAAATATAGATTTATAACAAATTATTGGATACAACAAAGCTATTTCTGTGTTATATAAACTTGTTGCAATGAAGTTTCACTTATAGACAGCTGAAGGTACCAAGTGCATACCAAGAACTCACTTTGGCATCACTAACAGTGAGGGTTGCTGCTCTTTGGACTCGGAGTGTTGTGTTTTCTTCTTGCGCTTGCGCAATTTCTTCTTCGCTTTAGCTTGCGCTAACATGGAATGTTCCATTCCAGTCAGTTCGAGGTCGCCTTTAGCAGCGCCAGTGTCCGAGCTCTCTGCATCAGTAGTGGTTGCGATGTCCTCCTTATCCTCGTCCGCCATTGTGTCTACGGAGTGTGCCACATGTCCATCTGTCTCACTGCTCCCCTCTCTTCTCCTTTTTGAAGGTGGACCATCTGCACTTGGACAAAATGCAGTGCACATGGCACAAATAATCTAGATGATGGTAAATTATCTCCATGAAATGACTCTTGGCTAAGCGTTGCATTATGATGCAAGAAACTCAGCGACCATGAGGAAAAACTCAGTTACATGAGGAAAAACTGACAGCATCAAAATTTTGTTTATTTGCAATACTGCCCAGTCCATGTCAAGACCATAGCAGGTGGGAATACTGTCACAACGTAAACATATATACAACACATTTCATAGAACATGTATATACTGTTATAGGTGGGTTCAACTGTACAAGACAAGTGCTTACATAGTATAGGTAATTGGTATGAGGACTCTAAAATGGAAACATGTTTTCCCCTTGTTAGATCTATGACAAAGATGCAAATTTATGCATTGCAATTTTGTTTTGTGTGCACCTCACACATGGAGTGCTGTCTGGTAGGCTACACCAAGCACAGTATTAATCAGTAAGCCATATGTTACAGAGGCATCACTTATGGGGGGCCAGGGTGAACTTATCGCCATGAATTCATTCAAGGGATGAAGCTGACTGTCCCTTTCCACATCAGAACAAAATCATTACTTTCTCTACGACAAAACTTCATTTCTCACTGAATTCTCGATGCAGCTGGGTTAGCTGCTGAAGTCGCTGCTGTTCTCAGCTGTTGGCTTAACGGCCCACATGGTTCTAGCAAACCATAGTAACGCCACCATCACAAACTGTGGTGGCTGCTTGTGGCAGGAAGGCTACACTATGTAGAAAGGTTCTGATACCGCAAGATGTGAGCCACATGTATGGTGGTGCTGTTTAGAGTTTCAATTTCGTTTTAAAATATACACCATGAGAGGGCCACTGTCCACTGCATCTGAAATACCGCACCCCTCTCCCTGAATAAACCAGTTCTCACTTGGCTCTCGGCCTGGTCACACGTTCTTTCTGGCACTCCGGTCCCTGGCATGATGGCACCTTGGGTGGCGACACTACAAAGTGGCGACGAGATGACCTACATATGAGAATCTTACTTAATGCTATAGTGCCACTCGCTGGCACCTTACGCTGCTCTCTTATACCCCTGTCACACGGCACGTGTAATGACATTCGCAGCGAATGTCATTATGTGTTAATGTCATTTTTGTTGCTGCTGCACGGGCATAGCGAATGACATTCACGCCTAATGGCATTCGCCCACAGAATGCGTTCGCCGAACTCATTCAGTCACTACATGCGTATTCTCGACGACAGGGGCTTCGCAATAAGATGCAAAATTGGTAAGGAAAAGCAAAATGTACACAACATTACGGTTCTTGTCAGTTTCTCTTGTGGCCCTTTGATAACTTTCTGACGTACAGTACGACATTTGATGCAATCTGTGCAACTATATTCTTGTTCCCAGACTCTGAGTTTACTCCGACGCTTCCTAGCTGTCGGCCATGTTTACAAACGCGCGTCTGTTGCTAGGGCTGCTTCAGCCGATTTCGGCGCTTTGTAGTGAATACATGGAGGGCAAGTAATGTTCGTTTGCACTGATCGTCGTCCATCACTGTCATTTGTATGACCGTGTAGACGAGGAAAGCGAAAACAGAATGACATTAGTTGTAAATGTCGTTTGCTGCGAATGACGTTTACATGCGCCGTGTGACAGGGGTATTACCTGTCCACTGCCTGCATACTTTTCAAGTGCTCAGTCCGCGCCAACGCCCTACAACTTGCGTGCGGTATGGTGTGACCATACCCTACTATGCCGTATGTACTCCGGCCCCGCCCTGCTCATCCCTTCATGCTTCGCCCTGCTCATCCAATCGCCTCCGCATGCTGGTAACTGTGCCTCTTCTGCATCTCACAGCTTCAGCATGATGCATTCAGCTATCCCTCCACCACCGCTTAAAGAAGCTCAGGGACCAGCTCCTATCAGATGGGTAAAGCGGCGTCAATCTTTCCAAGTATAAGCCGCTGTTGCCGCAGGAAACGCTGCCAAACCAGCCCTAGAGAAGAGCCTGATATTTAATACTCTTGGGGTCAAAGGCCTACTGGACTCTTCAGGAAGCTAAGGAACAGGTGGGGAGCAGAACAGAAATTACTGAAAAAGCATGGAGGAAGATGTCTACAAGGCAGCGTTGACTCTACTTGACAACCATTTCAAAACTCGGAAGCAACTTCCACGAGGATCTTTTACTGATTTCACTGCTGCATTACAAGTCATGGCCAGCAAGTGTAACTTCAGGGCTCTGCAGTGAACTCCATGGTTTGGGACCAGTTATTCAGCGGTATTACTGCACTGCACGTGAGATTTAACTATATTTATTACTCATGATGGTTTGTTCAGATTCCCTCGAGTCTGTTTTGGGCTCGCATCTGCCCCTGCTGCTTTTCAGAAAATGATGTCCGACATTCTGAAAGGCTGTTCAGGAGTACTGTGCTACCTTGACATTTTGGTCTGGGGTAAAACATGTCACGAACATGATGCTAATTTGAATGCAGTTTAACCCACATAAGTAATTTAGGCATGAAATTAAATGATAAATGCATCTTTGCCATTCACGTAATTCAATTCCTCAGTCATAGTGTAAGTGCCAGAGGCTCATCTACTATGGAGTCTTAAGTGCATGCAATTGTCAGTGAACCAACCCCTACCAACTCGAAATCATTGCAGTCATTCCTTGGCCTTGCAGGCTACTACTCAAGGTTCATTCCGCATTATGCCGATATTGTTGACCCACTGCGCACAAAGCTGTGTAAAGGCCAAGCCTTTAACTTGTCACAAAGAGCCAATTGAAGCTTCAATGCTATAAGGGAAGTTCTTGATTCCAACTGCTAATTTTTGATGAATTTTTGATGACATGCAAATTTTTGATGAAAAACTTGCAATCATCATTGCTACTGATGCATCCAACATAGGATTGGGTGCCATGTTTCAATAACGTCAAGGTGATTAGCTCATTAATGTTCCTTTTGCTCCGAGAACTCTGACTCCAGCTAAATGCAGACACTCGAGCGTGAAGTGCTAACATGTCTCTTCGCTTGCGAGAAATGGCATGTCTACTTATGGGGTCGACACCTTACTTTGCGTACTGTAGCTCTTGTCGACACCTTACTTTGCGTACTGTAGCTCTTACTACAGCTTGTAGCTCTTAATACATTACTTTTTGCTGGATAAGAGGGCTGCTACAATTTCCGTTACAAATTTCACGTTGGTGTGCTAGACTGTTTTACTGCAACTTCACTGTAGAGTACTCCAAAGGTTCAAATAATGTTATTGCAGGTGCCCTCTTGCGCCTACCCTTGCAACTTCCCACCTCTCCAGAATTGCATTAGGAAATAATTTATCTCGTTACTCCATGCATCGGTAGGACTGACTTACAAGCAGCAACAGCTGACGACACTACTTTGCAACAGGTACTTCCATACATTGCCAACGGTTGGCCAGAAAAGAAATCTCTTCTACCTGAGCTTGTTCCTTACTTTGTGTTCAGAGATGAACTGTCATACGTTGACAACTTGCTTTTCCATGTAGATCGAGTCAGCATCCCTGTTTTGTTATGCAATAAACTTTTACAGCTGGCTCATGAAAGCCACCCTGGCATTGTCCGAACTAAGCAGTGTCTGTGCGAACGATACTGGTGGCCAGGTTTAGATAAACAGACTGAGCATGAAATCCGTAAGTGCATTTTGTGTCAGGCAGCAGATAAACCTGCTAAACCAGTTTTTGCACCTCTACAGCCTGTTCCATGGCCTACTAAAGCTTGGGAAAAGCTAGGTGTGGATAATGTCGGTCCTCTTTAACATGCTCCTTACGACCGCAGATTCGCTATCACGTTAATCGACTACCACTCTAAGTGGCCTGAAGTTTGTTTTACTAATACAGTCATTACATTCCTGTCAGCACTCTTCAGTAGAGAAGGCTTTCCAGAAGCCGTCGTTACGGACAACAGTCCCCAATTTAAACCACATTCCCTTGAAACCTTCCTTTGCAACAGAGGCATTCAACACCTCTGCTCATCGAGCTATTACCCTCAAGCTAATGGTCAAGTTGAGAGATTCAATCATACCTAGAAAGAGCAAATTCAGCTCGCTCAATTTGAATGTCGTCCACTAAAACAAGCTGTCACTGAGTACCTAGGCAGGTACAGATTTACGCCTCAGGCTACTACAGAGTTGTCTCCTGCACAACTTTTTTTCAAAATCACCAGCCATGTTCTGGTATTGACATTACAGGGTTACACCCAAAACCTTCGGCTCCTTGTCCTGCTTTGGACGCTGTCAGAACCTGAGTGTTCCATAGACTGCTAGCAAGCAACTAGGCAATCCATAGATTCCCGATGTGGAGCGAAGCTTCCTACTAATGTTGAATTCCAATGGCGGAGTCGGAGCAGCCGACTGACTCCGCAAGCGAGCACTCGACTCTGGCGTAGAGCAAATCCTCCAAATCCGCAATTGGAACGGAACCCGCGCCGCTGGAGCAAGGTGAAAGCTGCCGAGTTACCCACGATACCTTGCGCGTGGTCTTTTGCAGAACGTCCTCTCAAATTCCCGCTCTAAGCGTAAGATTCAGCGTCACTGTCAGTGTCCGAGGAATCACTCGTGCGGGAGCTTGAGCTTTCCGACTCGGAGATGTCGCTGTCGAGTAGCAGACGCAATGCCGCACGCTTTGCCGAGGCACCCGAGCAGCCCATGCCGTCCGCCATTACCACAACTCGCGAGTCGCAACCGGCGGCGGCGGCGCGCCCCCAAGCAGGCAAGCGTGTTAGAGGAAATGCGTCACGCAGAGTTCCGGTCCACTCTGCCGATTTTGGCAGAGCAGCTTTTCCTGCTCCACAGAGCAACTCCCACTCTGAATCCCCTCCGGCTCCCTCATTGGAACTCTCGACTCCCGTCCTCACTCTGTCATTGAAACACACTTGCTCCGAAAGGAGCAGAAAAACTTGCTCCGACTCTGCCATTGGAATTCAACATAAACTACAGGTGTGCCTCAGAGTCAAGGTACGTTTTCCAGGAAAACAGACCAAATACGGTCCATTTACAATCCGCAGCCAGGTTGGACCAAATTCCTTCCACCTCATCAATGGCAATGTCTGGAATGCTTCCAAGCTGGCAATTGTCAGCGCAGAGCCAAATAGACTTGCATCGCAGAACTCAAACAGCGAAAAAATAAACTAGCAGCACATCGCGGTCTTCACTGTGTATCGTGTTTCTATAGTTTCTGTCGCCCCGGCTCTTGCACGTATTGATGCGCACGATGCGTACACCAATGATTTTTCACCGCGCTGGCTTGGGTCGCTTGTGGCCAACCAAAGTTGCTACATACGTCGCTGATGCAACCTCGGAGACGCCTAGCCATATCAGCGTTCGATAGCGTTTGCGGGTGGCCGTAACAGGAGAATAAATCTTTCCCATCACCGCCCGCAAAACGGCTCACCATCGTATTTCTCTCTCATATCTGCGCCCAGCCTCTCAGTCATGCGTGTTAAGCATGACACCCGAAAATGTATCGTGGCAATCTCGAAGACCACACTCCGGCCGTACTTAGGTTTAGCTGCGCCAGCCTGCGCAGCATGCATGGCAGCATGTCGCAGCGAGCCTGAGGGAACTGCGACAGTGCGGAGGAATGCAGCACTGTAAGTAAAGGATATTACTCCGCTTGCATGCGGCTATGTCTGGCAACATGCGGCAATTTTATTGGGATGTGGCAGTTACGAAACGGAGTGCTGAACAGCACCTACCATCGAGTGAAGTGGGAAAGCCACAGCGCGGCAGTTCGCGGGGCTGCCGCGCTTTTTTCTCCCGAGTTTACTATGCGGGAGGAAAAAAAAACCGGACTGTGGGTACTAAAGTTGGGGGGTGCGTTTATTATGCAAGTGCGTTCATTACACGAGTAAGTATGGTAACTTTGACAAGTTTACTACAGTAGAAGGCCATCTGTAGCGGACTTGCAGAACAATCCAACTCATCAGGAACACAGGCATCATCCATGAATAAGTCACCAAAGTCAGACAAGTGGTTTTGCCAATGTTTCACAGTCATTAGTTTTGTTTCCATATCTTATGTTAATTAGAGATACACATATTAGATTTTAAAAAGCAGCTTCTACTAGCATAAAGTATCCAGTTCAGTTTACCATTGCACTATGTAACTCTACATTACAAGTGTATTAACTGTTAGTTTAATCAACTACAGTGAAATCTTGATACAAACTTCCCATGAGCTGTAAAATGAAACATAATCTGAATATCGTATTATTGTCTTTATAAGGTGTTGGCAGGGAAGAAAAAATCAATTATCTCGAAAAATGTATTAAGCAGGATTGTATCGACAAGATTTCACTGCACACAGGTTTATGCCAAAGTACTTAGCGTAGTCTGTACTTGTACAATGCTTACCTGCTGCATTATTCATGCTGTAACAGTAAATGGCATAGGTGAGTACATAGGTGAACAAGTACAGGAACATTCAGCAGCCTCATTTACACTGAAGATGTGTTAAAGCCCATGAGAAAAATGCCTGTGCCCTTACCTTCATCATCAGACTTTTCTTCTTTGACTTTCACTGCCTGTGTTTCATCAGTGACTGCAGCGTATTCTGTGGCCCCATCAGGATGCCTGCTCCTCCCGTCCTGATAGCCAAAGTGCTGCACACAGGACAGTAGTAAGTGTGCAGGCACAACGATGCACAGTTAAATACAATAGAACCTCGTTATAACGAACCTGGATATAACGAATTATCGGATATAACGAAGTAATCGCAATTCCCCTTGAAGTTCCTATAGATGAAATTGATATTGGTTATAACGAACTAATGGTTATAACGAAGTAATTACCGCTCCCCATCAACTTCGTTATAACGAGGTTTTACTGTATTGTACAACATACAAGGCTTGAGGATGTTCTAGACAGACATGCAACAAAGGCCATAGTGTAAAGCTCCTATAAGCTTTGATTCATCATGGTTGTTCAACCTGCAAGAAACTAAGCAAGCCTGGCTGTAAACTCCAGGATTTTTTTTTCTTCTTTTTTTCATCGTTATACAGACACACAAAGAAAAGCAAGCCATCACAAAAGAGGGAGGCAAACAGGCACAGGGTGTCCACCAATTAGTGTTTTCCAAATTTCCTGACTTTTCCAGATTTTTTTCCTGACTATTCCAAGCATATTCTCTGACTAATAAGATTGCTTTACAAACTCTCTGTGTGCTCAAAACGAACCCCCGAGTAGTTAAAAAACAATAACAACAAAAAAAAAGATGGGGCACTTGCATAAACTGCCACACCACACTTCTTCACAATAAATACAGTATTAAAGGACAATAACTCCTGTACATTTACAAACAGAACAGCTGGTTTATTTGTAACTGTGAGTAAGGTGTGCTGGAGAATTGACGTTTGCTCTATGATCAACAGAAGCAATACTTGTACACAGCTTTGTTCTCACACTTCTGCTCATTCGTTTACTGTGGCTGCAGCCAAAGGAGCAAATTTATCAGCACTGATCAAAGGCTATGATTATGTGTGCATGAACAGTAATATTTCAGTTAAAGCTTAAAAGAACATTCAAAACGAATTCTCGGGGTCCAATAGCTTTAACATTTATCAGGTGTCTCAGTTTAAGCTTCTCCTTTGTAAAAATATCACTTATTTGTGCGTTATAACATACAAAGCCATCCCAGAGTCATAACATGTCACAGGTTCTTACCCAATAAAAGCTCTTTGCACAAAGACCAGCCGCCCTAAATGCAGTAAGAGAAGGAGCTCTCTTTCACATACACACGTAAGAGCAACACCATGGACTAGCCACTTCATCATCAGTAAAATGAGCTCCTTCCAAGAGCTAACGACATGCAAAAGAGGAATTGGACAACTAGGCTTGTGTAAGGATCACTTCTTTGGTTGTAACCAAACTTGCAGATTCATAATTAGTATCTTATAAAATTTGAAAGCAAATTCGAATATATATAGTAGTTCAATTTGAATAATGGTAGAGTGCAAGCTATCAAGCAGCAAAATATGGTAGATATTAAAATTTACCATACTTGGCCCCATATAACCTGCTTTGACTTTAAAATAAAAAACTTAGTCAGGGTGCGCGTAATATGCACATGATGGTCATGGTGAATTGTTTTTGTTTTGCTTTGTGGGTTTTACGTCCCAAAACCAGTTCCGATTATGAGAAACACTGTAGTGGAGGACTCCAGAAATTTCGACCACCTGGGGTTCTTTAACGTGCACTGACATCGCACAGCACACGGGCCTCAACATTTCGCCTCCATCGAAACGCAGCCGCCGCGGCCGGGATTCGATCCCGCGACCCTCGGATCAGCAGCCGAGTACCTTAGCCACTAGACCACTGTGGCGGGGCAATGGTGAATTGTGATTTAGCCCTTTGTATAGGGCATTTCACAAAAAGTGTGGCATCAAGGCGGTATAGATTTCCCCTGAAAAGGTAGTTTCACAGCATAGCAGTACCATGCTACAGTGAAACCACCTTTCCAGTCATCTTGCAAGTTGGGAAATACGTTTATTTATTCACCTCAAATCAACTTAAATTTAGGAAATTTTGAATTGATGTGAAAGTGAACTCGAATACTTTTATATTCCTCAAAATATTCACACAAGTCTAGTTATGAATGTGTGCATGATAGCCGCAAGGAGTGCCATCTGTCAGTTTCTATGACCTGGTCAGGTTTCCGAAAAAATTCCCTGACAATTCCAGAGGTGTTATAATTCCCTGACCATTTCTGGTTTTTACAATTGGTAGACACCCAGAAATAGAACTGCTGAACATCAACCTTCATTGTGAAATGATACAAACAGCATGTCCTATAAAAGACTAAAATTGCAAGTACCCTTGACCATTTGCTCTCAGCACTGTGAGTGTGCAACTGCTGTACAGCCAAACCTGTTTGTAACAAACCCAGATACAGGGCATAATGCTTTCGCTGCTGGCCACCGTAATAAAAAAGCACATATGTAGAAGGAAAGCTTTCAAGTGAAATGGGGTTGAGCAGCTTGCTGGTTCCCTCACAATCAGCTGCCCAACCGTTTATGCCTTGTTTCGACATGCGGTTGCGCTGCATTACACCGAAGAGGTTTTTTTTCCTGAAACCCTCAAAGAGGGCTCTGACTGGCCCGTACAGCCATAATCAGCAGAACAAGTGAACTGGGAAACTACAGCCCATCAGAGAAATGGTTTTCTCGGTGCAAAGCACCTTATGTGCACGGGCTGTCCGCATCTCCTGTCATCTTCATCACGGTAAAGCAAATTATGGTAGAAAGACCAACGCACAGTTGAGAAGGAAAATACACCAGCAAGGATTCGTACCCACAACTACCCGGGATGTGATGATAGGAGCTGGAATTTTCACCAATCACACCACCACCACAACAAATGCATGAGGAACAAACAGACCTTATATCTTCACTACACCGCTTTACAATTTGCATCTAAGTGATGTCTAGTTAAAGCAAAGATGTTCAGCAAGCCAAACTTTTAAAGGAGCATTGACACCAAAATTTCGCTGCTGATATAGCCTGCGGGTTTGATTTTCATGGACATGCATATGTCATCTACGAAATCTCAACAGCGAACACAGCTCCGAAAGTAATTTAAATGAATATTGAAGTTCGCATGTGCAATCGAGCGCTAGACGCCGTACATCGCGACATCGACAATAGCAAAGGTGACCTGAAGGGGACCCCCAACTTCCGAGACGTCACCACGGCAGCCGAGCTCCCACAGTGCAGCTAGCAATGACGACGTCATAGCCGCCATTGCTTATTCGCTGCGGCTGCGTTAATAGACTGCCGGCGACACCAGACCTCAAGAAAATAGTTGCCACCCAACGACGATGACAGCAACAGCGACAACAACGCGCAGGACGTGCGACAGGCGAAAGAAAACGAGCACGCGCCGGTTGTCGTGCAGAAGTGCGTCACAGTTGTGTGTGCTCATGTAGTCGAACTCGTTTACCCCATTGCGAGCGCTAGATGGCGCCAGTTGCACCGGGCAGCTTGTCGTTTTTTTGAGCTCTCCCAAACCAAAACTGAAAATAGTCGATAATAAACAGGCCATAAATAATTATCTGACGCGCGCTGGAGCAATTAGTGTGCCATATTATGGCTAACAAATCCTCAGCTATGTATTGCAGAAAAAAAAACATCAGACGAAAATTTTCATGTCAGCGCCCCTTTGAATTAACATCGCCTCCCTTCCACTGCACTCTTGGTTTACAGCGGTGGTACTGGCATCTTGGGAAAAATGGAGCGAAGAAAACTGTCATGCTAATTCACGCATCACGGTGGGCCGATCCTGGAGGCTCTGCAGTCAGACAGTGTATGTGTAGGGTTGCTGTGTCGAAAGCGATTTTAATTTCTTTTAATAAACCCTGGCTTTCGGCATGTAACATCGTCGTGACCACACTAAAGCAAGCCCATTAGAAGCGATTGACGTGTTCCTATGGGAAACGCTGGCACATCACCACATGCTTTGCACCTCAGGTTTCACGCTAGTGGAGCTGTCATTTTTTTCAGCTGGTCTTGTCAGTACACTTGGATTTGGGGTGTAATGCGTAAAGATGAGGAAAAAAAAGGGACAAAGATGAGCACAAACTGTCAACGCATGACTTATTCAAAATAGCCAAAGAACATATATACTTGATGTATATGCATGTCGTTAGTCGATGAAATAATTTTACCTGCCACGAAAGGTAAGCAACCTCCTTATCTAACAGACTGAGGGATGGTATGCTGATGCAAATGCAGTCCTTTTGGCAAATTATGTGAGCCTACACTACACGAGATAGTGGCAGCAGTGCTGCATACAGTCAAACTCGTTCATTTGAATTTCACGGCAGTGCCTGCAGTTTCAATTAAACAAAATTGGAACTAATTAAAGTGATAAACTAAAGGCTCTATGTTATGTTATAAGGAGTTGGAGTACCACTGGAAAAACTCATGATTGTCCTGTTTTCATCTCTCAAAAACTGACTGTGATCACTGCTTGAATATATTCATGCGATAGCGATACGTGCTGAACTACATCTATCAGCCAGCTGGCCCCGCATATTAAAAATTAATGAACAAATAAATAAATGCTTGCTGTTATGGTAGTTACTGTTCTTATCTTCCTTTTATTAGACTTATTTTGTTTATGAGACACTCATGCTGGAAGACACTCGCTGTAATTCCATGTGAAGTGGCCACGGTAGTCATTCACAAGCAAAGTGAAAGGCACCTTAATCTCTACCTGCATGCTGGCAGTCAGATTGACTACCGCTGTCCGAGATTGCACTTCAGAACATCACTGACTGCTTGAGGAGCACGCATATAACTGTCGCCACTTATGGCTGCCTGTTCCATGAGAGTTCCAATGTGCTTGTTATCGTTCAATTCCCTGCAGTGAATAAAACTACTATTTCACTTACACGGCAGATACAGCATTGAAACTTCATTTCAGCGGTTTCAACGTTGAGCTTCGCTGACATATGCTGCAGGCCTTTGGTACACAAGGGGCATAAGGCGGTATACGATGCAGCATGTGGCAGAGCACATTAAATTTCCTTAGCAGAGCTTTTAGTGTGATTGCAATGGGCAATGGCAATTAAATTGCAATAACAAGCTGCACCTCTCAATTGCTAACAACTGATTTTGTGTTTTCGTGGTCATCATGTTGTGGCAACAGATTTTGAGCCCTTAAAGTCTTCTCGTTCCTAAAAAAAAAAGGGGGAGGGGGGGGGGGCAAAATGCTGTCTTGGTGAAGGCTTGCAGCAAATTATGCCACTTGGCAGGTTTTAGCAATCATATCACTATTATGTCACTTCACAGTCACTCTACCATTGCACATCTAGACACAAGAGAAGTGCCGAAAAGACGGCAAACTTAGGACATAAATGCATCAACATGCATGCCAGTGCCTCTTCGGATTATCGATGGTGATCGCAATGCATACAACTCAACACAAGTCTTCTGAATGGGAAAAGTCTCTCTACCACTGCAGATGAGCAAAAGTTTATGTTATACCAATTAGATACTACTGCCTTCATGGTTGGAAAGTCCTAAAGCATGGCGATATCTTTTCTCTGGTCACTAGGTACAAATAACGAATATCCGTGTCCTGCACAATATTGTGATATATATTCAACACATCAGATAAGAAGTTCACTACTGAGATACAAACACACCTTCCAAATGTATCTTGATGCAGAAATGCAGATACTTAGAAGCACTTGCCATCAAATGAAACCGAACAGTGAAACACGTAGCGATAGGCCAAATTGAGGCCTGCCTGTCGTTATCAGAGAGGGGTGCGAATTTCCGGTTTGCGATAGTCTGCTTCTATTTGACATTTGTTTTCTTGCTTTGTCACTGGAGTGCCACATTCTTACTTACCACCGATTACACCTTGCACAGCACTTTGACTTTGCTTCCACTGATGCCATGTTATCAGCATCTGGTTTCAATGCGAACAGCGCAGAAGGCTGATCGGGAAGGATCAGTGTGCAACGTGACGTTCTTAATTGCTCTTTTTTCTGATCATGCACGCAACTTTAAAGCCACCAGAAAAACTCAAGTACACTGGGACCGATCGTTCACGTGTCATTTGAAACTGACAATGCCGAGTGTAAGCCCCGAAGAAAGAGCTCAAATCATTACTCTTTGCAGTCATGGTGTGCCACAATGTGGGACTGCAGGTCGTGCACTGCCTACAATTAATAGAATTTGCCAGGCCTACCGCGATAAGGGACAGCTTGAAAACGTGCCTTGTGGGCACAAGCAGTGGGCGACAGGAAACGATGAAGACCTACATATTGTGGCCGCTGCAACAGATGCATCCAACATCACTGCTCGCGAGATTAAGCACACTTCCGAATTGTGTGCCAGCACATCCACTATTAGGCACCATCTACACGAGGCTGATCTGTGAAGCCGTGTACTGTCGCAGAAGCCGCTGGTCTCAGCAGCTAATCGAAACACGAGACTTCCGTTTGCATAAAGCCATGCATCATGGCCTGCGGAGCGCTGGTGCTGCGTGATGTTTTCTGTGATGAGTGTGTTTTCGACTCGGGACCAGTGTCAGTGAATTTGGAGAGCTGAAAACACCAGGTGTGTCTTTTCTACCAAATATGCACATTGACACTGTCGTATTTGATGTCGGGTTCCTTTAATGATATGGCTACAATATATTTCATATTGCGATGTGAAAAAGAGTCCTTTTATTTATTTACTTATCTGATTTACCCTAAGGGAGTGGCTAGAAAAAAAAACAAATACAGGCATGAGTCGCTCCTAGTTATAGAATACTAGCTAAAATAGTTTACAAGCTTTGTTACATTCCTAGGTATACATGTTAGTAAAGGCACTGTGAAAAAGATAATGATCAACAATGGAAGTGAGTGAAGGTGGTTCCAGTCCTGTGAAGTATGTGGCATGAATGACTGAGGGCAGTTTCTCATATGGTAAAAAGCGATGCCAACATTTTGTGCATGATAAGTGCAGAGAGAAATAAACAAGGGGGGAATAAGAATATCATTACGAACATGGGGCTGTAAAAAAATTAATGAAATAATAGCGATGGGAACATTTACGATGGGAGGTGAGTGATAAGAGTTGCAATGACTTTGCTTTGTTGGGGCTATGCTAGGGAATCGATTTTAATTACGAAGAATGAAACGGATGCAGTTATACTGAACTAATTTGAGAGAATAAAGTTTTCACTGCTGGAGTCCCAGAAGTGAAATACGGCATATTCAAGCTTTTGTGTGCTGTATCAATATTAGGCACTTATGTGCATATTTTCTGTGCAGAGTTCTTACCTAGGTATTTTTGCCGTCTCTGGTGATGAAACGTATCACTATCAAAATTCTCTGGTTTTTTTTCTTTATTCAGGTTTGAGCGCTCGAATCTTCAGCGCGTTGCAAGCAGCAGCCGCTGCTCCGCGAGCGTGTGGGGAGCAATGTCTAAAGATGGCCTTGGACCGCTGGTTCGTCTGGACGCCAGATTCAATGCTGAAAGTTAGTGCGACGTCATCGCGAGCATCATGGTGCCTTACGCCCTCGACGGCCCATTTACCAACGGCCTCTACTACTTCCAGCAGGACTGCAGCTCCATACAGATGGTGAAATCAGTAACGTGCCTGCTGGAACAGCTTGGAGTTATGGTGTTGAAATGACCTCCTCAAGGTGCAGATATGAACATCTGCGAAAATGTGTGGGGGTGCCATAAAAAAGGCACTTTCGCGACGGCCACTACAGTGTGACTCCAGGGATGCTCTGTTGGCCACTGTGTAAGAATGCGGGCAGCTACGCACTTCAGACATTGCGGTCTGGCTCTTCGACAGCATTCCGTGATGAATGGCAGCAGATGTGGCCACTAGAGGTGGTTTCACTAAGTATTAGGAGATTTTAGAAGAGGGAACCTATTGGTTACGTGAATGAAAGATGCCAGTGCGCGTGCGCAGGACGACTAGACCTCTCGGGTAATTGTTCGTCTAGAGGCTTGCTATCCTCCTATCTGCCTAAATTATAACGGTGTCCCTATTCTAAAGCTCCCTGTTTGTGCATCAGGAGGCAGCTGCAGTTTTCTCATCCAATGCACCTCACCGACATATCAGCAAGGCTTCCATGAATGTGTCTTGTAAGTGTGGCACTGCAGTTACTGAGAATAAGGCCTTCTTGTTTCCTGCACAGAGAATGTGCAGATTTCAGCATACGTTTGGACTCGCGTATAAATTCTCCCGACGGTATCACCTTTGCGCGATCATAAACGATAAAACCTGTTTCCTTGAACCGGTCAACCTTTATTTGTTCGTGCCGCAACCAGACGTTGATAACACGGCAATGATAGAAGGAAAATCAAAGCCCCTACAAGAGAGCTATCAGCTCTCGCTTCACCCATGCGGGCGACAGCCTCTCTCGCCAGAGAAACCACGCTGTGGCAGTTGCGATCGGTGGCAAGTATGAATGTGGCGCTCCAGTGGCAAAGCAAGAAAACAAACGCCAAAGAGAATAGAAGCAAACTGTCACAAACCAGAAATTCGTGCCTCTCTCTGACAAGCAGGTGCCCTCAACTGGGCCTATCGCCACGTGTTCCGATGTTCGCGTTTCATTTGAAGCCGATAGTACCTCTACCATACAATCGTAATGCTGCCCAGCCCTGATTCTCATTGTACTTTCGAATAAAGTGTGTGTTGATAGTTTGCACTCAGGTTTGTCACTTTTCTTGTCTCGTCTTCATGCAGCTCTCCCTAAGCACAGCACATCAATTTATTTGTGGGACTGCAGAGCATAAAATTTGGGACATGATCACTACAGGAAAAAAGAA
The DNA here is from genome assembly GCA_013339685.2 of Hyalomma asiaticum. Classification (NCBI taxonomy): domain Eukaryota; kingdom Metazoa; phylum Arthropoda; class Arachnida; order Ixodida; family Ixodidae; genus Hyalomma; species Hyalomma asiaticum. The sequence goes on from CM023481.1 coordinate 94,653,682, forward strand.
AAATCTAAATGTCTGAACAGGAAGGTATCATGAAAGTAAATACAAACTAGAACAAAAGCTCAGAAAAAGATGGACGCTTGAACTGATGAAAAAAATCACTGAAAACAATGAACCAGGAATGCTGCTGGAGCATCCAACGACAATCCCTGTTCATCGTTTTCAGCAATACAGCAACTTGTGCGAGATCCAGACAATATAACAAGGAGGTTTAAGTTGGCCTCATAAACTTGTACAGTTGACAAAAAAATCCATCCAGAAAGTAACAGTGCAATCACCTGGCAAGCTCTGTCAACATCTTCAGGCGTGGCAAACTCAACGAAGGCAAACCCCTTGATGCGGTTGTTGTGACGATACCGTGGAAGGCTCACGTAGACCACTTGCCCATGTCGGCTGAAGACCCCTTTCAGCCATGCATGATCGGCGTGCAGTGGTAACCGCTCAACATACAACGTACACTCATCCACGTCAGCCTTGGCAGTAAGCACAGCATAACGTCGTACCCGCTTGTACTCCTCATCCATCTGCTCAATAAGGGGTGGACAGGAAAGAATAAAAAGACAGCTGATGGAGGCGAGCATGTTACAAGGTTACAACTGCTTTAACAATCACCAGTCAGTAGCAATTTAATGAAACTCTTGTTAAGGGCAGGAACAATCACATATACTAACAGGAACAATGAAGGCAAAAGAGGAACATAGAAGACAGTATCAGGAGTTCCGGCATTACATTTTGTGGGCTCTGTGGTGATATGATGACACACAACCGGTGAGGTCATCACTGCAAAGAAACACACATATACTATGAAAAGAAGCCATTGGGGGATTCTCCAAGTTAAATGTGGCTATACCAGTGTCTTTAATGTGTACAGCATGCACGTGTGTACTTGCATATTCTCTCCAAGAGACCATAAGTACCATGCTTAGAATAGACCCTACGAACTCAGGCTAAGCAGCAGAATGTCATAGTTGCTGAGCTAGCGCTAGAGGTGGTTTCAAGCTAAAACTTAAAAGCACCTATAAAGAATGCCTATAGCACAGCTTAAGAATTTCCAAATGGAATGCATGTACAAAATAAGGCAGTTCGTATCTCTAAAACTGAATCTTTAAAACCAAGGTACAATCAGTACACAAAAGACCTCTACAGTTGATGGCTGCAAGCACACAGTATTCAGTGATTATTACAGTGAAACACCTGTAGAACGAGGCGTGTGGGATGGCAAGAATCCTTTGTTGTACACGTCATGTTGTCACAGGCATCAAGCACTCTAAGGGAAGATGCTCCCCAAAAAAGACTATTTCTGGGCTTAGAACTCCGAAATTCCTACCACTGGTAGAGTTTGTGATGCTGCTTTCAAAACTGTAATTACTTTTATTGTAACTATAATGGTTCTCAAGTTAGAGCAGCTATGATAAGAAAATACAGGGTCTTTTGAGCACTTCTCATCTTCATAAAAACTTTCATGGAGCATCCCAATATGTGCTGCACATAGGCAGTAGTGTGTGCCAGAATGTACCTTAAATGTGATACCGACATGCTATATTTGCTACATTTCCAACAAAAAAAAAATAAGGCGTGCCCACTGCATCCTCCACATTTCCCTACTGGTATTTCAAATTAGGAAACAAAAATTCTCTAATAGATATCAACATTTCATGTCATCCAGGGATACTCTGTACAAAATTTCATGAATGTCTGCCTGAAAGTTTGTGTGCACAACATGCAAACAGTTTTCGCATACTACGTATTACAGCCAGGCCATATGGCATGCTTCATTGTAGAGGTGCGACTGTACTAGCAAAACAGACATACACCTTGCTACAGTAGTGCAAGCACGCCCTAGCCCCTCGGCCATTTCAGACAAGCAGAGCTTGATTTTGTCGTTCTGTCCCCAAACCGTTTTGGGCGTGTACTGCTCATCTGCTCGAGAAATATCCTTTCGACTATTTACCAAGACATGTTTGTTTGCGGGATAGTTTAATTTCATAGGTCCGGAGCAGGTAATTTCATTTCTTTTTTCAACTGCCCACTTAAACTTTCTTTTCTTCAGCTCCCAGTGCAAGAAATGATGTCCACTGGAGGCAACACCTGTGCCACTAGCCCATCATCATAAAATTGAAGCCCTTCACCATCATCCAGCTCTTGTGATGATTTTGGTTCACACAGACACCATTGTGAGTGCATGTCAGTAGCTGTGCATTGACAAGAAGGATATCACATTGTGCACGCACTGTTAGGCTTCCATAGAGAAATGACCAATAGTTTAGCACCAAACCATGGTCAAAGGGTTGCCCCACATTTCCTTGTAAAGAAAGCCCGCCCTACAAAAAAAAAAAGGGGAGGGGGTGGGCAGGGTAGTTTACGCAGCAGGTTGAACTTACGGCGACAAAAGGATGACATGTTAGTCTCTGACATGGTCATTTATTTGAACACTGTTGTCCTACAGATGTATACGGGGACTGCGCCACATACATGTAAAACCACAACACTGTGTTAACAAAATCAGCTGGTTGAAAAAAATATGCGAGAGGAGCATAGTCTGTATACCTCAGATAATTTGTACTAAAACTGTCTGAGGTTTTATTAGTGCTCTGAATGTGATGAACTGGCAAGTAAATGCACATACTCCCTTCACGATGAACTATTCTTTGATTCAAAACAGCCCAGCGACTTAATATATGCAAACAAAGGTAGAGCATGCATATATAAGCATTAGAATGACCGAAATGCCGGCCAGTGATGGACAACCTTAGGTGCAGACCGGCAACCAGCCCACTGTCTAGAAAACAGGCCGGGTCAGCCAGAAACTAGGCAGGTGGCCGGCCTACATCGTCAAGATTAAAAAACTTTCCAAGCCGTACTCTTGCTCTCTTTTTTATTGTTGGTTACCAGCAGGTAGCAGACTTCCTTTACCATGAGCAATAATAAACTTTATTGGGCTAACTTAACTGAGCATGTGCTAGAAACGTTTTTTTTTTTTTACATTAAAAACTTGCTTATCAGAAGGAATAACTTTTCAAGAAAACGAGCAGTTAGGGCACAGAAATGTCAAAATAATTTAACAGTGGAGGAGTAGAAGATAAACAGAACGAAAAGCTTAATACATCAACAGTTAGCATAACGACAGCAGGCACAGAAATGCAGGGCTCAAAACCAAGACGGCGTCTCCAGTTCCTCCTTATTTTCTCTTGCTCCCTTACGCTTCCGAAAAAGAAATGCGGGGATTTTCACGCACCTGATGCGCCACGGTAACCGAGGTACTACACTTCAGCAGTAAATAAACACTGCGGTAAAAAACCTTCCTTGCCTGGAGCAACTTGGATGTCGCTATGGCTCCTGCGATGTCCTTGACGTCAGAAGTTAGGGCCCGAATCTTGTGGAACGTCAGAAAGATCTCAAGTTCGACATCTGAAGGTGAAACATGAATGAGACGTTAGCGCGTCCACAGCACAGTACCCGTGTGCATTACGCGGGAAGGCTAGCGCTCGCATGCTTTAGATACGCGGTCGTATAAACAAACGCGATACTTATTTTCTAAGCGTCGCTGTCAAGTTCTATTGTCTGCTGTAAGTACTTCCCACAGGGAAGGCCTTTTCCAGCGAATGCTAGCACTGACATGGTCACAGAACACGCACTAAAACGTTGTTTACATTTGCTACTTCGTTCATTACAGGCAGTGTCTAGCGTTACGTCCAGACGTAACAGCAACAATCACTGTAGTTACGTCCGGACCATGTTGCCGGCATTTCATCCCTGCCGATAGATCTCCTGTACCGTGTATACGTGTTTTGCACGTGTCACTGGAAGACCTCTCACTGTTTTGTTCGTGCCACTACTGCTAGAGCCAGGAGCGCGCGCCCGCCGCTGACACCAACGCGATTGTTTTAAAAGAACATTACGGCTCCTACGGAGCAGTAGTGTTAGTAAAATAGTTTTAAAAAAAATGCGAACTCAGAAAAAAAGAAAAAAAATTCGCGATAGCCGCGATTCGAAGCAGGCCCATCCGAAGCGCGAGCGTAGCGCTACACCACTACACCACAAAACATTGCGGAAACATTGCTGCGCTTTATAGAGAAAAAATATCGAACTTAAACGTCTGCATTTGGACGTAACGCGAGACACTGCCTCCATTAAACGGTTGCATCAAGGTAAGATCCAATCACTTACATCCTTCGTCATCTTTCATTACTAGCTCGTTCATATAACGATCCTTGCGAAGGTTGGCGTCACTGAAGTAGAACTCCATCTGCAACAGGGAACGATAGGACAAACGGAGGTGCTTGCCCAGTTCTAGTTTCTGAACATGAAAATGAGTGACGTCAACAAAATATACACTGCTAGAAATGCCGCACCTGATCCCGAATGCTCTTGAAAAGTTTCTTCTTGCGCCTGCGTACTTTTCTTTTCTCGCTTTTGGTCGAAGTAGATCCTGTAAGCGACGTCGAGCTGCTGCTTTGCGCGACTCCGACTTCTCCCATGTTCGCACGTGCCCGTTGCAACTGTACTCGGGCAGATTAGCAACGTTCTACTTGCGTTGTATGCAGTAAAAATATCAACGACAGTCCAACAAAATTCTAAGTGAAAGTGATGAAACAGTGAAGCCACAGAACACCTAAGACACAGAACACACACCGGTCGGAGCGGGTTCTTTGCTGGTCCGAGTTCGTTTGCTCGCTCGCGAACGCGTGACGTTGGCTCAACGTCACGAAGTGGGCGATCCGCGGTAGCTGCGAGAACGCGAGAACGGCTGGGAGAGCGCGGCCAATGGGGAAGCGGAGCTCTCCCCAGAAGATGACGCAATCTGTTTGTCGTCTGCTTCTGAAAAACAAAATGTTTCCCCCGAACAAATAATAATAAAAAAATGCCTCTATTAGAAAATGTATTTTATTTTTTGTAAACACGCTGTCAAGGAGCCATATGCTTGAGTAGTATTATTTATTACGATTACCTTTTCTCTGCACGTCCGCTAGGTGTCCCGGACGCGAAAAACAATAAAAAGTAGCGCCATTTTCAAAAACGAAGTCGCTCGTCGTCGTACCGCCTACATCGCAATGTGCGTTTTGATACCGGCTCCCGCCCGGCTCGTCAGGTGAAGCTTTTATATCGACAAGCACTCCGCTCTCGCGACGGCGTCGTGCCGGCTGGGTACTTCTCTGACGGAAGCGTTACAGGAACGGTTGAAGGCACTGAACCTGCTGAACACCGAAAACCCTGCTCGGAAGTTCTTGCTCGGCACTGGCGCGCAGTGGCAGAAGGAGGAATTCAACGCCGAACAAGTGCTTTGCTCTTCAGGTTCCAGTTGGTGTTATAAGGTGGCCCCCTACTGTTCGGCATTGCGTCGTGCAGCAACCGCACCTCCATCGGTTGCTGCCTTTAGTTTCCCGGATAGGGGCTTGGAGATCCGGGGAGACGTAGCCAACGCAGCGGCCAGGCGAAGGTGAACGGGATGGTCGTCGTCGTTGCCACTGCGATCCGGCGATGTAGTCGGCGATGTCGCGAGGTCGCTCATCTGGGCGTGGACGCGGCGCGTTCACGTCGAAGCCACGCAGTCCCACCTCACGGTACTGGCAGTAGAGGTGTACCCGGCACTTCCACCAGCGACAGGCGCCACTACGACCTTCGACGACGCCACACCGAATACCAACCCGGCGACCTCGTTTGGGTTTGGACGCCAGTACGACGACGCGGACTGTGTGAGAAGCTCTTGCGCCGCTACTTTGGACCCTACAAGGTAGTCCGACGTTGGGGTGAACTGGACTATGAGGTCGTGCCCGATGGCTTAACGTCATCCCAGCGGCGCCGTGCACGACCCGAAGTTGTACACGTGGTGCAACTGAAACCTTATTACGCGCGCTGATTAACTGTTACGTATTGTTAATTTATTGCATGTACTCTTACTTGCATGTTTTGTTTTTAGCATCGGGACGATGCTTTTCAGAGGGGGGTAGTGACACGTGCGGTTGTTTTCGTTTGACTAAAATGGAACGCCGTTATCACCTTCCCGTAAATCGTGCGCATGCTGTGATTGTTTGCGGGTAGCGCCGTTATCACTTCCTGTTACGCGCAACGCAGGCCGCGTTTATTTTGCATGTCACTTCGGGAACCGTGTCGATCATATCTTGAAATTTGGCATGCCGGACGAGTATATTTCAGTGACTTCTAGAATTCCAGAGATAATGCGAGAACGCGTTATGACGCGTGTAAAAAAGCCGACGCATTACGCCGCTTGTCAGTCTTTCCGTCGACCGACGGTTATTCACGCCGCTGTTGCTGTGAGTTGTGATTGGCCTTGTTTTGCTGGGCACAAGTTCGCCCAATAAACAGTTCGCCTGACATCACCTTGAGTCCTACCAGACAACGAAGAGGCATTCCGAGTACATCCTCAGTACGTCTCCTTGAGAACATTTGGACGTACTGGGTACGTCCTCAACTGGTCCTAAAGGGGTTCTAGAAAAATCCTCGCGTCCGGCCCGAGGACGTGCCCGGAACATACTCAAATGGTCCACTAGGATACTTTGAGAACGTTTTCAGGATTTGTAGTGGATTTTCTGGAACATACTCAGATGGTCCTCTGATATTTCTGGGACATATTGAGTACCAAATATGGCATCCATGATTGCTTGACGCTTCTTATTAATATCAACAAGGCGATGCATATACAGCAGTCATGGCATCTGCTGAATCAAAGACAAATACAACCAGTTTCTAGATAACAGTTTATTTTGATGCCACAGTTGGTGCTCCTTGACAAGCCCCAACAATAATTCTTAAGTTTGGTGAGGTTCTCAGGGAATAACCGCAGTATGTGATGTTAAAAAAAATCTGACTGTAGGTATTTCCAGGAAGCCTAAAAGAAAGCAAGATTGTGATCACGAGTAATTCACGACAGTTGTTTCTTTAGGGATACTAAATGTGTTGCAAGTACAAAATGGCACTTCTGAGGTGCACTCTCTCCTATTCAATACAGCGAGAATATAAAGTTGTGCCAATGAGCATAAGTCCACCAATTCAAGCTACTTGACACTTTCAGTGCAAAATTTATAAGACCAGACAAATATATTTGAGTGATGACCCCATTTTTTTAATTTGCTCACTTTTGTGCACACACATGCTTGCAAAATTAGGACAAACATAGGAAACACAGATCTCACTTCAACCTAAAGTAATAGTTATGTCACCTACTGTGTTAGGCTAACTCTGTGGCAAGCTTCATTGATCTTATGCCTGGAAAGGGTCCAGTACCATGTTTTCGCTTGATTGCGTGTTTGCCATGCATCACACATCAAAGTCTTGTAAGTCCAGATGTTGGATGCAATACAAACTGTCATTTAAAGGAAAAAACCTCGTACAGGTTTGTGCAGCAAGCTCGCAGGGCAATAAGGTTGAAATCTGGATCAGTTGGTATGAAATGCTGAAAGTTCATATGAAGCAGTAAAAAGAAAGTGGCATGCACAATTAATAGCAGTCGCCATGTATGCCTTCTCAGTGTTTCGTCTTTTGAAAGGGCCATACTTTCAGCTCACATGAGTATGCTGAATGCCACACAGGGTATAAAATGTTTTGCAAGGATTAGACTGTACGTTGTCTGAGCCACCTTTCTGCAACAGGCCTCAGGCTGGTTTTTAGTGGTCCAACCAGGCACTGACTCTTACAATTTCACGATTCACTTTATACTTTTTTTCATACAGATATAATCTGCTCATTTTTACACCTTTTTCACTGTGCTCAAGGGCAAGCTTCCGAAATTAAAAAATACAAATGACAATTATACAAATTAAATTAGAAATTATAAGCAAAGATACAAGTAAAAGTCCTCAGCAATAGTTTGCCATAGTCTAAATATGAAACATACTTGCACTTTGAGATATGAAAGCCTTAAGCCTTGACCCTGTTTTTCTCCAGAGTTGTGCAGCCACAATTTCTGCAATAGCCTCCACATTGCTGCTCTCTGGGCCAGAAAAATTCAACACTGCAGCCTCTGAAAGAGAATTTGACAACATAGAAAAGCATACTTAATATAGATAACCATGCCACAATTGCCATTACCTATTTAAATTACTTCCTCGGGTACATGGCTCCACAAGTTAAGAACCAAATAATGTAGTTCTTAAACCAGTATAGTAGCTTCCCATTCACACGTTATGAGCAGAATATTTCCTTCAGGCTATTCCAGCCTCTGATCTATTCATCTAATCAAAAATGTGCCTTACTTGTGTCAGCAACTTTCAGTGCAGCAGAACCTTTATTGTCCTTGTGGATAAGCAAGCCAACTGCACTGGTTCAGGAGAACATCCAGGACGTGCCATGTTGCCGCAGGTCTATGCTTCTATCAACAAGACCCCACAGTTGGTATATCTGTAAAATGTGCTTTGCGTCAAGTCAATTTCATAAATCAGATGTAAAAGTAAAGGGGAAAAGATCAAACAAGTGTTCATGGTTTAACTTGCAGGAATCATTGCCTCAAAATTTTAAAATTCTGCAATGCCCTTAAATGGTTTCAGAACTACACCTTCTTTTGTGGTGCCGACTGGTGAAAGGCCAGCAATTGGTGATGCTATTACACATCTTCTGCATCACAGCAACAAGCTGGCTGCCTTAATGTTCAACTCGTAGTAATATTGTTTGCATGATCCCCGAGGCCTGCTGTTGAAATTTTAGAGCTTCAGATAACTTCAAAATTACCTAATTTATACATATGGTCACATAACGTCATTTTACTAGTGCGCTTTAAAAAAATGAAATCACTGTCTTCTCCTCGTACTAGCACACAAAGCTAAACTTGAAAACAAGAAACTTGAAAAGCAACTGATAATTGCGTAATATGCAATGAAACAAAAAAACGAAGTGCAAATAGAAAGGCACTGCAAGAGTCCAGATAAAATATAGGCAGGCGATCCCAGGTAACAAAGGGAAAACTCGGGCAGGTCTATCAGTCACCTGAACACAAGTATACCACAGAAATTACACTCTACTTTTTCATAGTCGTTTCCCCTTGATGCTACACGCAACCACTACTATCGTATTAAAATTAAGAACAGCGCTAAAGCAATGACGAACGAAGACACAGCGCTGTGTGTGTTCATCGTTCGTCCTTGTTTTTCAGGCTGTTGGCACTTAACTACGATCTTCCTGTGCGCTCAGATCTCCTCCCGTCACTCTATAATCCGCGCCTGACAGGGATCAGACATTCGTGAGTATTTCGTCGGACGCGGGGCACTACACGCCGGCTGCGCTGACACGCTTCCAGTGTTGCGGAGTTGCCACTCCGGAATCGCAATGATTCCGGAAGCATTCCACATTTTCGCGACCCCGGAATGGAATGGAAATGGAATGGGGACAACGCTTGGAGGAATGGAATGGGAATGGAATTAAGCGCCTTTTGCTCGGAATGGAATGGGAATGGAATTACGTTTTTTTTCCGAAAATAGAGCACGTTTTCGTCTACGCGCTGTTTTTCAAACTTCAAACATTAGTAAGTCAGAGCCTCTAGTTTAAAGCAGTATTTTTAAAATGGCTTGGCTGATTACAAGCCCGGTGCATTTATAAGCAACGCGCCCACTACAATTCTGTCCTTATATAGACTGTGTTGCTCCGACGTTTAATTGTCTCTATTCTTGGCGTAACCATCGTGAGGAACTGCGGCGGCGGCTTACCCCCTCCCCCCCCCCCCCTTACGCCTTGCGATTTTTTTTCCTCATCGGCGCCCCTGGCGCCTTTTGACTCCCCACGCTTCAATTTTTAGTTTTTGCTTCTGTCGCCTTCGGCGACCGACGCATATTCCCAAAGCGCTTCTCTAAGTTTTGACGCGTATTGACGCTGCCTGGATGCTTGTGTTCACTGCAAGCTTTCTTATAACAACTTGCGCGCCGTCTCACCTCATACTCCTCCCCCCCCCCCCCCCCCTCTACTTCCCATCTATTTGCAATACTGCCCTCCCCTGTCTAGACACATGAGCGCCTTTGCCCGAAACTCTGTCGGCGAATGTCTCTAGGTCAGCGCAGCACACAGTCGTACACGATGAACTGTTTACCTCCCTCCCCCCCCTCCTTACAAAGAGAGAGAGAATAAATTTTTGAAAGCATTGGTTCGGGAAGCCAGGCGAAGCAGGAGGGCCCACGTAACCACGGCCGCGGTTACGTGGGCTTATCCCTGCGCGTTGGTTCCCATTGATACCCCCACACGAAAGCAGCGAATACTCTATGCACACCTGATCTTTATCTCGATCACGAGAATTTTAGTACCTGACACACGTAAATAACCTTTGCGACAAGGAAGACATTGCATACCTGCGCACAGGCGAATAGAGAAATTCCTCCTAACCCCATCCATGCTTGCGAGCCGCGCATGACAAGCGTGAGTGCTGACGAGCAGTGCGGCCCATTGTTCCGTATTCGATGCAAAGGCACAAAGTGTCCGAGCGGTGCACTGTTCCAACTAACTAGGGGGTTTTCTTCCCCATAAAACAAATCTTAGTTTTCTCCATATTCACGACCGCTCCAGACGCGTGGCAAAACTGCTTAGTCTTCCTGAACACTACTTTTGTCAGCATAAAAATACGCTATGTCGCCATTTTAGCATTAAGACATTTAAAGGAGTACTGACACGAATTTTTGACATTCTCTTATTGTTGCTGTAAATGAAAGCACTGGCGTTGAGAACCCCAAAAACAGTGTCATGGTGCCCCGCAACGCAATGAATATATTTTTAATACGGCTCCCTTAAAAGCTGACTTTCGGTTTCGATTTCGAGGGGGCGGTTTCCTAGTGACGTAACAACATAGTCGGACGGCGTCTGAGTCACGTAGGGACAGAAATTCTTCATAGCGTCGCTGCAACTCTGTCGTCTTTGGTCAATTACACCTGAGGCACGCAAACAACCGCAATTTCACGGTCGTCCACTGACTCTGACAGCGATTTCGGCGATTTTTAAGAGGCTGTGTTCCTACGTCATCGTAGTGTCCATTGCGCTGGGGCTGGCTTGCAGTGCTGGGCGACGAAAACTTTAAAACCAAACTAAAATATTTTGTACGTTTTTCCTGGCTTCCGTGTGCGGAGGGCGTTAGTAATACATGGCTAGGAAACGAAAAATGTATATTTTGCGCCGCCGCAAAATCGTGTCAGTACTCCTTTAAGCTTAAACAGCACTAAAACATCACCATTCGTTCCAACAAGCTGACCATGCAAATACTATAGATAGCGGGAGAACTGCCCCTATGTAAATTAGTAGGGCGGTCGTACTGCACGAGATGTGTCACCAAGCTACTATCTCTCGACCTTGGTAACGTGTTCTGAGTACTTTTGCAGTTCTTAAAGGAGTACTGACACGATTTTGCGGCGGTGCAAAATATACATTTTTCGTTTTCTATCCATGTATTGTTAACGCCCTCCGAACGCGGAAGCCAAGAAACACGTAGAAAATATTTTATTTTGGTTTTAAAGTTTTCGTCGAACAGCATTGCAAGCCAGCCCCAGCGCAATGGACACTACGATGACGTATGAGCACAGCGCCTCAAAAATCGCTGAAATCACTGTCAGAGTCACTGGACCACCGTGAAATTGTCGTTGCTTGCGTGCCCCACGTATAACAAACCACAGACGACAGAGTTGCAGCGACGCTATCACGAATTTCTGTCCCTACGTGACTTAGACGTATGTCTGACTCTGTTGACACGTCACTAAGAAACCGCCCCCTCGAAATCGAAACCGAAAGTGGGCTTTTAAGGGAGCCGTATTAAAAATATATTCATTGCGTTGCGAGGCACCATGATACTCTTCTTGTGGTTCTCCATGCCAGTGCTTCCACTTCGAGCAACAATACCAGAATCTCAATAATTCGTGTCAGTACTCCTTTAATGTATGTGATGACATCAGCTTTATGGAGCGTTCATTCTTAAGTCGATAAAAGTATCAAGATGCCTTTCCTACGTTGAGGAATTACAGGAATGGAATTGAACTGCTCGGCCATTCCCGGAGTGGGAATGGGCTAAGTTTTTTTCATTCCGAGGAATTGAAAGGAATGGAATTGCGGCAAGTTCTAATTCCCCGGAATGGAATTGGAATGGAATGGAGGCGCCCATTCCGCAACACTGCACGCTTCACATACGCACCGACGCTGCCGACGCAGCGTTTTCAATGCCGGCGAGACATTTGTTCGCCGCCTTCCGCCATCATGAAAACACCATGTGACACAAACGATTTAAGAAGTTGACTAGCGCTCACCAAAATTTCTGCCTGGCAGCCCTTCATCTTCACATGTGCTTGTGCTCGCTTTGTCTGGCGCCATGTTTCGAGGACAGTGTAGGCTCGCGCTTGGCTTGGTTTGACTTCTGTGCTTGACCCGCTTCACAGTCTTGGTCACAGGGTTGCCAGAGACGATAAAACTGTGCACGATGGTCGTTGCATATTCTGACATCCCATCTCTTTTTTATTTTTTTGCCAAGCAATCGAGCTGCGCCGCACTGTTAAACTATATTTGTGTTCTATCCGCAACTAATATGTTCTATCCGAGTTCTATCCGCAACTAATATCCGCAACAGAGTTCTATCCGCAACTAATATGTGATGTAGTCTTTCTGAGAAAAAAAAATGAAGACCGTGTATCATAACTGTAACTTTTTGCCGATTGTTATAGTTACCTAAAGTCCCTAGATCGCGTTTCTCGTTTTTTTTAAGTAGCGACAACTACTCCTCTCCCGGCACCCTTTCACACGCAGCGCGCGCCGGCCGCCATGTTCTTCTTTTCTCCCCGGAGCGGAGTATCCACCTACATAGCATCCGGGCGTAAACGGTACGCTGCTGCGCAGCACGACTCAAGTATTAAGTTTCAGGTATGGGGTAACACGATCTAATAGACCTGTCCCTGTTTGTCAACAATGTGACGTCACGCAGAGCATCGCCATCGACATCGCGGCGGACCAGTTTCGCAGTGGTTGGCAAAAAGCTCCGGCGGCTCCAGCAGTTTGCTCGGGCTTTGCACGCGATGGTACTGTCCCTTCCCGAGGTTGCGCGGTGGCGGTTTGTCGAATAGAAGCTGCAAGTTCGTCGGAATGCAGTATCTATACCCCTGCACCATTTCGGAATGGAAGAACGACCTTAAAACCTTGACCAAACGTTCAGCTGTGTGTGTACCTCGCGAGCATGCCTGGCCCGTACAATGCAGAGGCCATGAAGCGTTACTGATCGCTCAAAGCGTACGGCTTAGTGAAAGGCCACGTGCATCTAGTGCTTGTCTCGAACTGGGGCACCAACGCTTTCCGTCGACTGCTGTCATTCGGAAATCCAGAAAAAAAAATATTACGATGCGCTGCCTTAATTTTGTTGCGCGTTTGGCACATCCTACAGCGCAAAAGCTAACCACCGTGTCAAAGAGGCCAGGTAACGCGCACAAAAACCAGTACGCACACTGTCCATCCGTACAGCAGCATGGAACCACGCCGAACACAGACTTTTGCCAACCAGGCATGGAATGCATGTTTTTCAAAGCAAACACCATCGCGGAGAACCACCATGGCTACGAGCTGCAGGCAGCGTCCACACTGCGCACTGTACTTGCATGGCCGATTGAGTTGCAGCGCTCATGTGCATTTCCTTCCGTTCTTTCTGCTCAGGAACTAAACTTTTATACGGTCGAAAACAGGCGAGACTGGTGGTGCTATAGCGCCCGAAAACACAAACAAAATTTTCATCTGGAGTGCCAGCCCGACGCAAGTTACAGCGAAGTGAGCGCGAAATGAAAAAATCTGCACAGCATTCGGAACTACCGCTTACTGAAGGAATGCTTCCGTTTCAAAGCGCGTTCAAAACGCTCACACTTTTTTCTTTGTGTTTCAACGCTAGTCCTCTTAGCAAACACGTTAGCTACCCACTCCGGGAGCTCAGAAAATCGAGACCGGGCACCCGAGTTGATAAAATATACATGCTCACAAATGCTGCGGAAGCACAAATAACAAAACGCCTAGGAGCTCTAGGTAACAGGCTAGCACCTACCAGCGATGAAATGTAATCCAAAAATCTCTTGCTGTCCGGCGGCTGCTGTTTTACACTGCGCACAGCTCGCACCCAGGCTTTCCATCACTGTGTAGTTTGGACTTCGGAAATCGAGGAAAAAAAAAACAAGGCCCCGATGCCACTGCCTTTTATCGCGCGTTTGGCATATCCTCCATCGCAAAAGCTAACCACCATGTCAAAGCGGCCATGTGCACGCGCACAAAACAAACGAGTACGAACTCGGTTCACCCGTACGGCAGCATGCAACCACGCCGAACGCTGCAATGTTTTGCCAGCCAGTCCGTTCGCACGTGCGCGCCAGGGTCACGTGGGTGACGTCACGGCCCTTTCGTGACGTACCCCAGGAGAGGTCTATACAAAGCAAGACTAGGTTAGAACTGCACTGTGGAGGCCCAACACAAAATTTCTCGCCGTATTTATGAACTCTAGTGATCTACGGTGTCCGTTATCAACTCATTTTTTCCGGCGTCCCCAGCCTCATTGTACTAAAACCGGGCTGCAAAAACTATGCTAATTATGCTATGCGAAATATGCTAATTAGGTAAGCACATGCTTTTTCCTTCTAAATCTTTTGCTGCTCAGAAATGTTAAGACCAATATAGTCGTCTTCCCGCGCGAATTTCGGCTGCTTTCAGTCAGATAAAAGATGCGAAAAGCTTCACTTAAAAATATTTGGTCCGTGCACAAATCTTACGCAAATATCTGATGTTTCGCCTATAGTACTTATATCATAATTTACATAGTAAAAAAAAAACAGTGATATAATCAGTACACCACTGTATGTGTTATCATGCACATATTTTATGCACTAATTAATTTTAAATCCTAATGAAATCTTTTATATATTGTTTCTTTTCCCTAAGCAGTTTTCTTTGAATGATGTTTGATTTCTTATGCAAATTGTTGTTGTGCTTATATATTGTTTTCAGTTAGACATCCTACTATCTTATTGCTATTGGACTAACCAGTGTTCTGAATTTTCATGAGCTGTACCATAAATGAGTCCCACTTTCAAACCTTTTTCTTTTCTAATCTAGTGTTGATGGCAAGGTTATCGTACTGAATTGCACGCATCTTATAATACTACTATTGTTTTTACATGGAAGTGGGCGCCACGGAATCGGTAACAAGTAAAACAGGCCTTTACGAGCATTTAATTGACATTGCAGGGTGACATGATTTTCCAATCACACAAATAATTTTGTATAATCGCTTCACTTCTGTCATTAATATCTTACCAAATCCAATTTTTTAAACACGGAACAAATATAGTTATGACGCTGACCGAACCTCATTCAAGTTTCTTGTTCCATCCACCATCCATCCATCCATCCATCCATCCATCCATCCATCCATCCATCCATCCATCCATCCATCCATCCACTGGCATCAGTGATGCTGGAGTAACAACAAAGCAACCAAACGCTTCGGCATTGATGAAAGTTTATTCGCTATACCAGCGCCTCGTGGGTGTGGTGCTTTTCTAGGGCGCTTCTCTAGTCGGTGGGAAAATATGGACGGCACAGCTGAGGATTTCAGTTTCTTTATGCCGAAGTTCTTTCAGATGGCAGGCTCAAACTGGTCCTCAGTGAAATGACGCTGCAAAATACAGCGCTGTCAGAGCACAAGTCGATAATTTTACAGCGTGCAGAATATTAGAAGTACAAACAACGCATTCGTGACACAAAATGGGTAACTTTCTCCTGCTTGTGTTTTCTAATATATAAATAGCTACAAACGTTTAGGCGACGCCTCTTTATAAAAAAAAAATCACAGAACCAGAAAGCGAGCAGCTTTTTTTTGTTATTATATAATTTCTTTCACGTAATGTCCCTATAGGACACGAGAGCAGACCCTCGCTATTCCGGCTCATATCTCGCCATGCTTATTTATTAAGCAAATGCTTGCAGTAACCCGATGCAATCCTTTAGAAACGGTAAAGTGCGCGACAAAGCGTAAGGTCACTAGATGCGGGTGTGTGTTTTTCAGTTAAACCAGCCGCGAAGTACCACGAAGCAAGGAGACTATGCGACTGAGCAATATCATCCAAAGCGACGCACGCGCTTTTATGCGGTAATAGGTAGAGAACAGGGGTGTATTAAATCAGGCAACAAGAGATCCTCCGGATGTATGTGCATAAATCAAGGCACAATAATTTTTATTCCTACCAACACGCTGGCACCGCGGCATGAGTCGAGTACGCGCGAGTTGTGAACGTAGAAAAATACGCACTGTAAACGTAGACTATGGTTCGCGTAAATACAGTATGTGCTAAAAAGCGGGCGGACAGATGTGCGTAATTAAAAAGTCATGAAATCGTCAAGATAGAAGCGCTTACTCGGACTTCAGAACTGCCGAAAGCGTAGGGTACTCTCATGCGCCTCACCAGGTTAAAAAGAAATGAGAATAAATCTACTAGCATTTTTCACGATTCTGTGCACAACGAAAATACAGCATACCTTGCACAGCTTGCTGGACTTCGTGGGCTTGAAATTCTTTCTGCCTATTTTGTGCAGCCACATTCCACGCCTTGTTTTGTCGTGCTTTCCGAGGGGCACAGAAAAAAGCACCAACCCGTTTCTCGGCTGGAAGGGGCGCCTCAAGGCGCTACACGCCGGCATTGTCGAGAATGCTGACGGGCCGTCGACTGCACGAAACACTTCGCACAAGCAGAAGAAAGCAGATGCGTACGGAAACACTCAACTAACTACTCGCGACTGATTTCGAGTGAATGCAGATGCTACCGGTGTAGCGAGCAGCCTTCACGGGCTCACAGCGTCGTCGGGGAGTAGGAATAACATGACGACCGGAAGCCGCCGTCAACCGGATATGAGCGTTGGCCAATGAGATTCGTCAGCGGCACATCAAAACTTCCCGCTACTTAAAAAGAAGGAAAAATCTAGGGACTTTAGTTACCAGGAGAACAGACGCGTCATTTAAACGGCGTATTTACATACCGATGCAGTTCTTATGATCATACGTACAGTGCGCCAGCTGTTGTCCTCAACGCGTCCTTACGAGGACAATTTTGGGAAGATCCTGTGAAGAACGCACGAAGAACGTTTTCAGGATCCCTCGCAGCCATAGGTCGTCGCACTCACTCATGAGTGCACTCACTCGCACTCACTCGCACTCATTTCATAGACGTGAGTGCGAGTGCGAGTGAGCGCCAATGAGTGTGAGTGGAAGTGAGTGCGAGTGCGAGTGAGTGCAAGTGAGTGTGAGTGGAGGTGAGTGCGAGTGCGAGTGAGTGCTTGTGAGTGTGAGTGCAAGTGAGTGCGAGTGCGAGTGAGTGCCAGTGAGTGTGAGTGGAGGTGAGTGCGAGTGCGAGTGAGTGGTTGTGAGCGTGAGTGGAAGTGAGTGCGAGTGCGAGTGAGTGCCAATGAGTGTGAGTGGAAGTGAGTGCGAGTGCGAGTGAGTGCAAGTGAGCGTGAGTGGAAGTGAGTGCGAGTGCGAGTGAGTGCCAATGAGTGTGAGTGGAAGTGAGTGCGAGTGCGAGTGAGTGCAAGTGAGTGTGAGTGGAGGTGAGTGCGAGTGCGAGTGAGTGCAAGTGAGTGTGAGTGGAAGTGAGTGCGAGTGCGAGTGAGCGCCAGTGAGTGTGAGTGGAGGTGAATGCGAGTGCGAGTGAGTGC
The DNA here is from genome assembly GCA_013339685.2 of Hyalomma asiaticum. Taxonomy (NCBI): domain Eukaryota; kingdom Metazoa; phylum Arthropoda; class Arachnida; order Ixodida; family Ixodidae; genus Hyalomma; species Hyalomma asiaticum. The sequence continues at coordinate 94,671,316 of CM023481.1, forward strand.
CAGTGTGTGTGAGTGGAAATGAGTGCGAGTGCGAGTGAGTGGAAGTGAGTGTGAGTGCGAGTGAGTGCCAATGAGTGTGAGGTGTATGTATGTATGTATGTATGTATGTATGTATGTATGTATGTATGTATGTATGTATGTATGTATGTATGTATGTATGTATCCGTGGCCGTCTCGTTAATGGATTGTATACGAAATCGCTATGCCATATGACTGCATGACGAATAAAATGACGTAATTATATCAAAATCATGACATGCATGATTTACGTGAAACGGTCTTGGTGCTCTCCTGGGCCGTTTCGTTAATGGGATGTATACGAAAATCAGTATGGCACAACATGACTGCATGACGAACATAAATGACAGGTCATAACATGAAAATCATGACACGTATGGCATGAGCGGCTTGATTTACATGCCACGGTCTTGGTACTCTCCTGCCCAGCTAGCATACAAAGGATTTATGACGACTTCGAAACGGATATCCGAGACGTTAACGTTGCAGACGGCACGCGTAAGAAGCCTTAGTCCTGGATGCGTCGTATATCGTCTGATGTCCGGCTCGTTGCACATGCGTCTTCAAAAAGCTGGTCTTTTCGACGGCTTCGAGGAGACTCCAATAATCCCATTTTCCGGGATTTCTGAATCGGTTCAAAGACTTGCACGTGCGTCATCAAAAAGCTGTTCCTGAAATGTTAGCCGTAATCTGAAAAAGAAGCAGGAATCGTGCTCGGGAACTGGGCGCGCCCACCAATATTTTGGTCTGGTTGCCACCCTCAGAATATATAAATGATAATCTGACCTCAGAGCTAACGCCTTAGGGGTTCAAATGACGCCAAGGCATTTTTTGCACCCCTAAGGCATTAACTCTGTGGTTCTGAAGGCGTCAACGGGATAATAATTTTGGGGGGCACCCACGATCCACGGACGTCGTCCCTGCCTTATGGTAGTAGCTGCGACCCGCTATGTTACCAGCTCCACCATAAGGTTTAAGGTGCTGCAGAGTGGGGGTTAGTGCCAGCCCACCTGAATACTTTCGTCCTAGGAAGAAGTGCTGATGTCGCACTTGCGTGGAACGTTTTTTTCTGGTGGGTCAAAGCACTAGCATTGAGTGCAACAGAGCAATAGTGCAGTAAGGTAGGCACACAGTTGTCTGCGAAGGCTTCATCAGTCTTAGCATATAGGTCACAATTAGTTGTCATGCGTACAAAAATCAATATAGCTTGTACTTTGTATAGTATGAAGCAAATCTACCAAAAACAGTAGTGACATATCTTTCTACAGTTAAGGATAGAAAGTTTCTTGGCAAGCGGCCTAACAAGGAGGCCCCACTGCCAATGATTATGACGTCAACAACATTTTATTCAACATTTCATTGAGAAACTAACTTATGGTAGTTTAAAAAAAAGGAAATGTGAGAAAAAAAATAAAACCACCAATATTCAAAAGGAACTGCAGAAGAAATAATTTAAATATATCTGGAACTTATTAACGACTAGAGGCTTACAGAAAGCGCACTAGTAACAATAATCAAAAGTCAAACGACAATGCATTTCTCAGCATGAGAGCAGCGCATCCTGTTATATGAGCACAGACAGCATAATGGATGACTGTGTGATAGCCGCTTTCAGTCATGTTATGCAGTATCTTCGCCACATAAAATCAATGAGTATGAACAAAGGAACTCAAATATGACCAGGTATCAAAGTGAAAATTTGCCTAGGACATCAGCTGAGTAAAGAGGCAAGCTTGAAAAGACTACCAAAAGCATCAATCAAGTGACAATGAATACTGACCAAAGTGACCTTCAAAGAAAATATCGCATGAAATATTAACATAATCGTTATAATGAACAACATCACAATGCAGTGCATAATCTGCCACAGCGAGCAACGTTACATCGAAGCAACCTCAGTTTCATAATGAAGCTACATACTCGCGTACTTGAAGTCCAATACACTGGAGACAGGTAGAGAGGGTGGCCTGATCTAGTACGCCCCGGCCTTCTACTCTACTTCGGGGACAACGCAACAGGGGAAGAAGAGTGATGAAGCATGAGGATGGGGATAAGAATGAGTGATCCGTATATACATAATAAGACATGACTGCTTGCGCAAAGGGGACATGGACGCCAGTAATCATATTTCATTACGCTTGATACGAACTAGCCCAACTTATGGCGGCTGATCACTCCTGCAAAACAATGTGCTGTGACGCGGAAAATGTCGACCCGGCTCTCTTGACATAAACACTCGCAATAGTCAACCCCAGCACGGGTAACTGGGACCTCGCCTCTACTTGAAACGTGACAGGGGCCGCCATTAGTCGGACGAATATGCTGTGCAGGGAAATGCACTCGAAGATTATGATAAAGGTCTAATAGTCGCATAATGAAAAGAAGCCACTTTAGTTGCATCTAAGTTTAATAGTCGCTTTTCATAATCCGCAACTTTCCGCAGTGGTACCGAACGTCTAGCATCCAGCTCATTTCTATTGAAAAAATGACCTTGAAGCATTTGGTAATTCGGTATGGTCCCCTATTTCGGGTGAAATACAGCTTTCATCTATAGCTTGTACTCCCATATCAGCCAGCCTAGTGGCCGCCGTCTGCTGCTGTGGCACGAATGGGGGACAGTCGCGAAATACTATGTGTTCTATTCTCTGATACATTAGACAGCGCTCACAGTTCGAGATGTACGCGCGACTGAAGAGGTGCGCGTAGTGCCGAGTTAGGTCGGCGACCAGGTGAAACCTGCGCAGTGTACTGGCACCGCTGCCGTTTATTCTACCCAGGAGGAAAAACTCGTGTCACTCTATTTGCCGCAGATGCCTGCATAGGTCGGCGCACTCACTCATGAGTGCACTCACTCGCACTCACTCGCACTCATTTCATAGACGTGAGTGCGAGTGCGAGTGAGTGCCAATGAGCGTGAGTGGAAGTGAGTGCGAGTGCGAGTGAGTGCAAGTGAGTGTGAGTGGAGGTGAGTGCGAGTGCGAGTGAGTGCCAGTGAGTGTGAGTGGAAGTGAGTGCGTGTGCGAGTGAGTGCCAATGAGTGTGAGTGGAAGTGAGTGCGAGTGCGAGTGAGTGCAAGTGAGTGTGAGTGGAGGTGAGTGCGAGTGCGAGTGAGTGCCAATGGGTGTGAGTGGAAGTGAGTGCGAGTGCGAGTGAGTGCAAGTGAGTGTGAGTGGAGGTGAGTGCGAGTGCGAGTGAGTGCCTTTGAGTGTGAGTGGAAGTGAGTGCGAGTGCGAGTGAGTGCAAGTGAGTGTGAGTGGAGGTGAGTGCGAGTGCGAGTGAGTGCTTGTGAGTGTGAGTGCAAGTGAGTGCGAGTGCGAGTGAGTGCCAGTGAGTGTGAGTGGAAGTGAGTGCGAGTGCGAGTGAGTGCCAGTGAGTGTGAGTGGAGGTGAGTGCGAGTGAGTGCTTGTGAGTGTGAGTGGAAGTGAGTGCGAGTGCGAGTGAGTGCCAATGAGTGTGAGTGGAGGTGAGTGCGAGTGCGAGTGAGTGCCAGTGAGTGTGAGTGGAGGTGAGTGCGAGTGCGAGTGAGTGCGGATGCTGGAAAAATTTGGGTGAGTGAGTGTGAGTGAGTGTTCCCCTACACTGCGGACCTATGCTCGCAGCGGACGAGTACGTTTGTACTTTTTGAGGACGTACTCGGGACGTCGACTGTTGTCTGAGTTGGACCCATTTGGTTTTTTTGACTGGGAATACTGTCACGTGGTCGAGACACACGCAGCACTCGAGGCGAAGCACGTGCTTCGCCTCGAGTGCTGCGTGTGTCTCGACCACGTGACAGTATTAATTGTGTGCAGAGTTGTATCGGCTGTATCTCGGCTGGTAACTTCACAAGTTCCGTTTGTGCTTTACAGGTGCACAGCAGGCGCCCAACTCTGCGGCTTGTACGCGCGCATCCTCGGGTTGGCTTGAACCGAGCGCCTGGATGCCAGTTGAGTGACAGTGTTCGCGAGACAGAAAGCGGTGAGCAGTGGCACGCGAGAGACTCTACGGGCGCGCGTGGCGTCTTCCTCTAGCCCGGCCCCGTGGCTTTGAATACTGGCTTTCCAAATTAGGGAGCCTACATGACCGCTTTTTTTAGGGTGGCGCCAGCCTTTGACCACAGCCTCCTATAGACCTTTCCAATAGAGCCCTCCTGGGCGCCGCCGATGATGAATTGTGGCTATGCCCTTTGTAGCGGGTGGGCAACTCTCAGGTGCCTTAGCCAAAAAAAAAAAGATTTGTAGCACAGCCTGGGTAAACAGACACACACGCTGAGGTGAATTAACACGTTCGTGACAGCCGTACAATGTCTCCTCACAGGCTGGCTACACTGTCTGAACGTCCACGTTGTCTGTGCGTTGGCACTGTCTGCGCGTCCTGCGCCACCACTGCACCAATCTTATGGCGTTTTTCACTGGCGGATCCGGAGCAGTCACCGAAATCCCGGAGGGAGCGCTCGGATTTCACGAATCCGAATCTGCCAGCGGAGTACGAGAATGCTCCGCGAGCGAGTATACAGGAAGTCAATGAGCACGTCACACAAACCCAACTTCCGCTCCGTGCGTTTCCGTGGCAACCAAAGACGCCTTCCCCGGGCACATTTTGACTGCAGCAGTTTCCGAGTTGTTTACATTCAATTCACGCATTCTGTGCTCAAGCTTTATTACTCAGAGAGGGCACTAAGCGCTAAATACACGGTACGATTCTGCGTTCGGTGCCGTAAGCTCCGGCATGAAGCGTACGATGGGTGGGGAGGGGAACGATGAGCACGTAGGGACGCAGGCTCGGCCGCATTTTGCACCTTGGCATACGCGCTCGTAAGAGTTCGTGCCTTCATCAACAAGTAGAAAATAAAGAGTTTTGCACATCCCTGCTCTATAACATCATTGAAGAACAATCTCGATAAAGCTGTGCCTTCGCGAGCGACAAGCACATCCAAACAGCCCTACGTCAATGACGACTCCGAGGGTAGGCTTAGCTAGAACCACACCGCTTCTATCCCGTCGTCGTTCGCGACGAACGGCGAACTCGCAATGAAGCGCTTACTTTTGCCAACACGATAAACGTTTGTACTCACATGTCATGCGTTAACACATCCAATCGGTTTTGAAACATCGGTGTGGAGCGCAGCGATGGAAACGAAGCAAGCCACATCGGTGAAACGGCCCCACTGTTTACCTTTCGTACCGCGGTTTCAGATCTATCGAATGTTTTCAAAGCAGGTGCTGCTTTCCACTTTATTCATACTTACACTCATTTGTAAGCTATTTCATTTCACAACTCATCACAGTCAATATATTACACGCCGTACCGGCAAATGCAGCCTACATCACGAGCGTCGGGGAGAACCAAACGGTGGCCAGCGGCGCGACGCCACACGTACGGCGCACGTCGTAATCACTGTCTAATCACAGCACGTCGCAATAATCACAGCACGTCGTAATCACTGTCTTCTGAGCTGGAAAAGCTTCTGCTTGTCCTGCTGTCGTCGCTACACGGAAACTACACTTTCTTGTACACTCTAGCTCCACACGCGCAGTTTTTCTTTCCTCCATGCGCGCAGCGAACGCAGCCATTTTGACAGGCAAGACGGAAGTGACGTGAGGACACGGCCCGCTTCCGCCCGAATCTGTCTGAATCCGTGCCTCGGCGCCGGAGCAAGTCGGAGCGCTCTGGCGCGGTTTGAGTTGCTCCGAATCTGCCAGTGAAACGCACCAACCCGCTCCCGCTCGACCAGTGAAACACGGATTCGTCGCGGCGGAGCAAAAAAACCTGCTCCGAATCTGCCAGTGAAAAACGCCATTAGTTTTGTGTTGTGCACCGCTCTGTGGACCACTCTGTTCTCCTCCGCGTTATCCTTTCGGAATCCCAGTGCGAGCGGGAAGGTGGTGCCCTCTACGTGATCCGGGCGCAAGCCTGTGCAGTGGAGGACGAGGTGTTCTGTTGTTTCCTCCTCGACGCCACATATTCGGCATATGGCCCGGTCCACGTCCGCTGATGAGTCAAACCTGCGACGGTATGTCAACGTACGCAGCGCTCCTGCAAGTGCCTCAAAGAGTAGAGCACTGCCGCCGCTGTTATCGTACAGGGGCTCCGTGCCAATGTCTGGGTGCGATATGTCAGCAGTGTGGATTTATTTTCCATTGCACGCCGCCACTGCTCCGTCTCCTCCTCACACACCTGAGTTTTGACAGCATGGGTCCATTTGTACATCCTGTCCTCAACTACAGGTTTCGCAGACACACCAAACTTTCTTTTCAGGTTGCCCAGGCGCCTGCACCACTGCGTTTGTGTGCCGGTTAGGCTCGCATATCTGAACAGTCGCCTGAGCCACCGTTCATCGTCCATGAGTCGGAGGCGTCCTTCGTATGTCGCTCTTCTTGCCTCGCACGCCTCAAAAGTGGACCATCCCAGGTCATCTTGAATGGCCTCTATGGCCACACGTCCGTGGCATCCAAGGGCCATACGGCCCACCTCCCGTTGGCCACGCTCCAGCCATTGTCTGGTCGTCACATTGAGGCACAGGACGGCATTGGCAAATGTAAGGCCTGGGACGTGGACAGCCTTCCACAAGTCTCGGGTGAGGAGGAAACGGTTGCAGCCCCATAAGCTTTTCCGGCGTAGCATGTTTGCTGCTCTTTGCGAAGACCTGCGCAGATTTTCCTCATGCACCCCCAACAAGTCACCGGAGGTGCTCAATATCACTCCCAGGTACCGATATTCAGTGTCCCACTGTATCTGATCTCCTCCTGGCAGGTATATGTCAGCACCTGGCGGGGAGCCTGACAGTTGTAGTGCAGCAGACTTCTTTGCATTGAAGGTCAGGTCCAGGTGGTACAGGTGGGTCGCGGCGAGGGTGACGAGTTGTTGCAAGTCCGTGGGGCTTTCGGCTAGCAGGACCAGGTCGTCAGCATAGACTAAACCCGGCAGCTTCCAAGTCACGGGCGTTCCACCGTACAGGTGGGTGAAAGAGAAGCCAATACTGGATGCTAGAAGCGTATGTTCCAGTCCAGAGACATAGATCATGTATAGCACGGGTGAGAGTGGGCAGCCCTGCTTAAGTCCCCGTGTTACCATTACTGGCCTGGACTCCGTCAAAGCAAGCTATAGCAGAGTTGTCTTTGTACAGCCGTCGGATGAGACCGACCCACACCTCTGACATTCCGACATCCGCCATCCTCTGGAACAGAGACTCATGTGGGACACTGTCGTATGCCTTAGCTACGTCAAGGAAGCACCCATACAGGTTTCTGGCCTCCTTGCGAGCTATTGCTATGGTTTGTATCAGCACGAAGAGGTTGTCTTCCAGGCGTCGGTCGGCTCGGAACCCGTTCTGCAAGTCTGTGAGCACGTTGTTGTTCTCTGCCCGCCCACTCATCCAGGCCTTCAGTACCTGTGCAAAGACTCGATATAGGACGCTTGTTACGGTCAGAGGCCTGTAGTCTCGTAGAAGTCCAGCATCCCCGCCTTTCTTTCTCACCAGGCACACCCTTCCTGTTCGCCAGGCTGTAGGGACTGGGTCACCCGCTACGATACCAGAGAAGATGTCGGCAAGGTGATCTCGGGCAGCATCCCCCAAGTGTTTTACAACACCGGCGGGTATGCCATCGAGTCCTTTTGGGGTGTGTGCATCGATGCGTGCAATTGCCCTGTCCACCGCCCCTCGTGTCACTTGCCATTTCATGATAATTCTTCGGGGTAGTGGATTTCTGCTTCATTCGACTCTGCGGCCACGCATGCTGACTGTACGGGTTGGTACAGACGATGCATATGTTCTGTAAGATGTTCCGATCACTGATGGGCAGATCTGTTTCCTCATTCCGAATCTGCGGCATGGCTGCCCTCCTGTCCAGCGATGACAGGTCCAAAACCTACGGGACCCCTTTCGCTTGTCTTCAATTAGGGCTTTCAGCTGCTCGCCATTGTGCTCGGCAATCTTGTTGCACTATTGCTTGCATATCTCTTTTGCAGTCCAGGTACCTTTGCCACAGCTCTGCACATTCGTGTGGGGGGAGTGTCTTTATCGCTTTTCTGTGTAGGCGATTCGCCTCTCGTCGAGCAGTTAGTGCCACCTGGACCTCCTTGTCCCACCATGGCTTTCGACGCACCCCTCCACGGGAGTTGACGCATACTTCATGTGTTTGCATTATCTGATGCAGAGCTTGCACAAACTGGTCATAGGAAGGCGACTCCAGATTCATGAGCCTGCCTTCGAACTCTTGGGCAATGTTTTCATATGTCTCTTCCGGTAGGTAGCGTGCGGCCGGCTCACAACGGTCTCTCCGTTTTTGGCGCCATGTGGATGTCGAGAAAGTCAATTTCATTCGGTTGTGATCACTTCCCACACTGAACTCCCCATCCTCATCGATTGTGACCGATGTAACGTGACGGGACAGCTTTGGTGACATAAGCACATAGTCAATGCATAAACGGCTGTTCCTAGCGCACCACGTGAATTCACCCTCGCAGTCATCGCGAAGGTTAGCTATTTCTAAGTTCAGATCACGTGCTGTCAGGTCCACCAGGTAACCATTAAAGGGGCACTGACACGAAAATTTTCGTCTGCTGTTTTTTCGCTGCAATACGTAGCTGCGGACCTGTTAGCCATGACACGGCACATCAATTGCTCCAGCACGCGTCAGATAATTATTTACGGCCTGTTTATTACCCACTAGTTTCAGTTTTGGTTTGGGAGAGCTCAAAAAACGACAAGGCGCTCGGTGGAACTGGCGCCATCTAGCGCTCGAAATGGAGCAAACGAGTTCGACCACGTGAGCAGACATAACTGTGACGCACTTCCGTACGACAACCGCCGCGTGCTCGTTTTCTTTCGCCTGTCGCACGTCCTGCGCGTTGTTGTCGCTGTTGCTGTCATTGTTGTTGGGTGGCAACTATTTTTTTGAGGTCTGGCATCGCCGGCAGCCTAATAACGCAGCCGCAGCGAATAAGCAATGGCGGCTATGACGTCATCATTGCTAGCTGCACTCTCGGAGCTTGGCTGCCGTGGTGACGTCGCGGAAGTTGGGGGTCCCCTTCAGGTCACCTTTGCTGTTGTCGATGCCGCGATGTACGGAGTCTAGCGCTCGACTGTGCATGCGAACTTCAATATTCATTTAAATTACCTTCGGAGCTCTGTTCGCCATTGAGATTTGGTAGATGACATCTGTATATCCACGAAAATCGATCCCGCAGGCTATCTTAGCAGCGAAATTTTGGTGTCAGTGCCCCTTTAAAGTCCTGGGAACCGTCCAGTGCCTGCAGATGGCCATTGAAGTCACCCATGAGTAGAACTCATGAACCCATGAGTAGAACTCACCCATGAAGTGCCGCTAGCGACGTCTAGCGGCGGCGCCATGGGGCGGCAGCCAAGCCAAGCCAAGCCAAGCCGCCAGGCAGCACCATCCTCCGCTGCTCTCCGGAACCACCAGAGAGAACCCGAATAAAGTCAGTTGATGTTTGGGATTCACGCCGCGCGGTTGTGTCCGCTTCTACCGCGCGTACACGCGTCCCAAAAGTGGTGACCCGGACGAGGCTTACCGCCTTTTTCAAGCGATCGACGCCATGGAGACCAACCCTGACGCACTGGCCATCTCCGTCGACATCAGGCTCCCGCCGTTTTGGACAGCGGACCCGCAGCTGTGGTTCCTGCAGGTGGAGTCCCAATTCACCGCTCGTCGTATTACCGCTGAGCTAACAAAGTACCACCACGTGGTCGCTAGCCTCCCACCGGCAATAGCGAGCGAAATACGCGATCTGCTGGTCGCTCCACCTGCAGAGAACGCGTACACAGCGCTCACACAGCTCCTCATCCGCCGCCTCACGCCGTCGGAGCCTCAGCGACTACAGCAGCTACTGCACAACACCGAGCTCGGGGACCGGACGCCCAGCCAATTGTTTCGCCACATGAGGCAGCTGTTGCACACGGACGGCGCAACTACCACCGATGCCGACAGCAGACTGCTTTGCGAGCTGTTCCTACAGCGACTCCCGGTCAACGTGCGCATGATCCTCGCCTCGGCCGCCGACAAACGCCTGTCTGAACTCGCCGACTCGGTGCTGGCGGTCGCTCCGCCGTCCGTCGCGGCGCTACAGCCAGACATCGCCGGCCGCGCGCCTACGACCGAACTGCACGACATCCGGGAGCAGATATCTCGCCTCGCCGATACCGTCGCAGCGATGCAGGCCCGCAGTACTCCCGAGGAGCGCCAGCGTCCAGCAGCGCAACAGAAAACCTGCTGGTATCACAGGAAGCATGGTAACGCTGCTCGCAAATGCATCCCTCCTTGCGACCATGCGGGAAACGGGAGCGGCCGGCACTGAGGACGACCAGTGTCCCGGATGTCCCCGAACGTCGTCCATCAGTGTTTTTCATCACCGACCGCGACAGTGGCCTTCGATTCTTCGTGGACACCGGCGCTGAGGTGAGCGTGTTGCCGGTTGGGTCCACCTATCGCCGTGTCCCCAGCGCGTCCCCCCTTCAGGCGGTCAATAACACAACCATCGCCACCTACGGACATCGCTCGCTGCAACTAAATTTAGGCTTGAACAGAACGTTCCGGTGGATTTCATCGTTGCAGCAGTGAAGTTCGCCATCTTGGGTGCGGACTTTCTTCGGCATTTCGGCCTTCTCGTCGATGTGCGCAACCGGCGCCTTCACGATCCCGTGTCGCAGGCAACTGTGCAAGGCAATCCCTCGAAACACCCTCCGCTGATCCCCACTCTGCTCGGGCCGTCCGGTGCAGAACGTTTTACTCGCATTCTGCATGAGTTTCCCGAGTGGACGAGGCAGCCGCCAGCCAGCGCCGCGGCGAAGCACGAGGTACGCCACTACATCGCCACCAGCGGCCCACCCGTGCACGCGCGGCCTCGCCGTTTGTCTCCGGAGAAGTTGAAGGTCGCCCGGCAAGAATTTAAACACATGCTGGAACTAGGGATCATCAGACCCTCGTCGAGCGCCTGGGCATCTCCACTCCATATGGTGCCAAAGTCAACACTGGGAGACTGGCGACCATGCGGGGACTACAGGGCGCTGAACCAGGTAACGACCCCAGACAGGTACCCGGTACCGCACATACACGATGTCACGACGAGGCTTCACGGTGCCACTATCTTCTCGAAGATCGACCTGATCAGATTCCCGTTGCCCCGGAGGACGTCCCGAAGACCGCCATCGCAACGCCTTTCGGACTTTTCGAATTTCTCCGAATGCCATTCGGACTCCGAAACGCGGGTCAGACATTCCAGCGGTTCATGGACGGTGCTATACGCGGTCTCAACTTCTGCCACGCCTATCTTGACGGCTTGCTAGTCGCCAGCAGCACTCCGGAAGAGCACGTGAATCATCTGCGCATCGTCTTCCAGCCCTTAGTGGAGCATGGCGTGGTCGTGAACATGGCCAAATGCGAGCTCGGCGTGCGACAGCTCTCGTTTCTTGGACACGTCATCTCTGCCTCAGGAGTTCTTCCTCAACCCAACAAGGTTGAAGCCGTGCAAGGATTTCCGCAGCCGACCGCCAAGCGCCAGCTTCGGGAATTTCTGGGTTTGTTTAACTTCTACCGCCATTTCATTCCCCGCTGCGCCCAGATCCTTCAACCTCTCCACGATCTGCTGGCCACTTCACGAAATGGCTCAGACACCCTCTCCTGGTCTCAAGAAGCAAAAGAAGCCTTCTGCGAGGTCAAGGACGCCTTGGCAAACGCCGCACCGCTTGAATACCCCAGGCCCGGTGTCGCGCAGAGTGTAATGGTGGATGCCTCCGATACAGCCGTTGGGGCTGTATTACAGCAACTCGTTGGGGGAATCTGGCGCCCGATTTCCTTTTTTTCGAGGAATAAGCTAACGCCTACCGAGCGCCGCTACAGTACCTTCGGGAGAGAACTTCTGGCCGTGTACGCTGCCATACGACATTTTCGCCATTTCCTGGAAGGTGTAGAGTTTTTCGTCCTCACCGACCACAAGCCGCTTACTTACGCATTGCGCTCGCTAAGCTCCGACGGGGGAACGCACACAGCACGTGAACGGCGCCAAATGTCCTATATCAGAGTTCACGACTGACATCCGCCACGTCAAAGGCGGCGACAATGAGGTAGCGGACGCCCTCTCTCGGAATCCGGTCAACGCCATCATGCCCACACTACAGGTTGATTTTCCCGCTTTGGCAGCCGCTCAACGCGAAGATGACGAACTGAAACACCTGTTGACCGCGACCACTGCCCTGAATCTTGAGTGGATCCCAATTCCCGGATCCGATGACAAGGTTTGCTGTGACACAAGCGTCAGTAGAACTCGCCCGTTCGTGCCTGCAAGCCTCCGTCGCCATGTGTTCGAGTCCTTGCACAGACTGTCTCATCCGGGGATTAGAGCCACCCAAAGACTGGTGACGGCAAGATTTGTCTGGCCAGGCGTAAATCGGGACGTCCGACGCTGGGCACGTGAATGTGTAGCTTGCCAGCGTTCTAAGATACAACGCCATACCTCGACAACACTGGGAACACTCCCCACTCCGGAATCTCGCTTGATCATGTCCACCTGGACATCGTCGGCCCACTGCCACCCTGCCACGGAAAGGTTTACCTGCTGACCTGTGTCGACAGGTTCACCCGCTGGGCTGAGGCCATCCCTATCGCGGACATCACTGCCGAGACAGTTGCGAGTGCTTTCCTGTACCACTGGATGGCCCGTTTCGGGGTGCCCTCCACGATAACCAGACCGCGGCCGACAGTTCGAATCAGCCCTTTCACTGCCATCAGTCAGCTCATGGGCACCTCACGCATACGTACGACGGCGTACCACCCCATGAGCAATGGCATGGTGGAGCGCTTTCACCGCCAGCTGAAGGCTGCGCTCACGGCAACCGAGGAACACAACTGGGTGGAGGCCCTCCCATTCGTTCTTTTGGGTATAAGATCCACCTTGAAAGAGGACACTGGCTGCAGCGCTGCGGAGTTGGTCTACGGCACAACACTCAGGCTGCCGGGAGAGTTCTTTGCGCGCGGCTCAGAGGAGGCATCCATAGCTTGCAGTGACTATGCACTTCGCCTACGCAACGTCATGAGCAAACTGCGCGCGGTACCTCCACGGCCCCCAAGGTCGCGTGTGGTGCACGTCGACTCGCAGCTCACATCGTGCCCATATGGGTTTGTACGACACGACGCGGTTAGGCGACCTCTTCAGCCACCCTACGATGGGCCGTTTAAAGTCCTCCGCCGTGGCAACAAACAATTCACCATCAAGAGAAGCGATCGTGAGGAGGTTGTGTCGCTGGACCGCATCAAGCCAGCACACAAGGACCGTGACGATGCCGTGTTGCCTCCGCTAAGGGAATCATCGCCAGGACCCCCAGCTTCAATGCCAGCCGAAGCCCACGAGGTGCCCTCCCGGCTGACGCACAGCGGACGGCTATCAAGAGCACCCACTCGCCTGGACCTTTATAATAGCCCTGACAGACGGGCAAAAGTAAAGTCCTTTGCAGTGAACTCCTTTTTCTACTTTCAAGGACCCTCTGCAGAAAGTAGTTGTGTCGATGACACACGGCAGCACGTGAACTTCTTTAGGTGGTTCCTAAGACGAACGCCGCAAGAAAATGGCACTGCTTGTTAAAGCAGCAAGATAGTGAACACTTTTATAATATGTTCCGCATTTAATTACCTTTAGCGATTGCGGAACGTAAAAACATCGTTTTTATTGCTGATGGCTAATAATGTTGATTGTTCGTTTCACTCGCAATCCCTGCCACGACAAAGAAGGAAATGACACTGCCGGAATCCCGCATGGCGGCGATGTGAGAGTTCGAGAATTCGGCAAAAATAAATCTTTGCGGCCCGACAAATCTCATTACGGTTAAAAGTTAAAGCCTATACGCAAGGCAAGAAAATACTTGCGGGGTGTTGTAATTTTGTGAAAAGTTCTATCTCGTTTGCTGGCCGTGTACGCTGTCGGCGAGAGTACGCCCTTTACGTTCGAAAAGTAGTTCGCCGATCTACCTTTCTGCAAAGGAGCTTTACCGGAAAGGAGATACTCCTTTATCGTGTGTCACTGGGCATGAACGCCTTTCCGGTAGATGTCCCCTTGCCTAAAGTACTTTAGCGTGCCCGTGTGTCACTCCGTTCGGCAACTCACTAAGGGGGGAGTGCTGTGGCGGCAGCCAAGCCAAGCCGCCAGGCAGCGCCACCCTCCGCTGCTCTCCGGAACCACCAGAGAGAGCCCGAATATAGGGATGGTAAAATCGACGAACGATTAATCGATTAATCGATTAAATGTGCACAGTTAATCGATTAATCGTCATCGATTTCTCCCTTTCAATTAATCGAATTAATCGATTAAAACTCTTCGATTAATCGATTGCGCCCCCCCTCCCCCTCCCCCCCCCCTAGCACCGCCCCTTCGCCGGAGCGCATGATTGCGAGGCGCGCGACGCTGAGACGCAGATGTCGAGCGCGTATTTCTACGCAAGTGGAAGGAGCCCACAGCCGCAGGCGGCCATACCCCATAGATATAGAAATGAACTCGACCTGATCTCCGTCGCCTACACCGTTTTATTCAACCCGCAGATTTTACTTGGTTCTTGCGTAAGTGCCACATTGTAATACACGCTGCTTATTTCCGGACCGGTTCAGTTTTATTGCCGCTGTATTTTACTCCTTAGCGAGTTAAAGATTATTTGTCACCAATGAAAGAAAGAGAGATAATGTGTTAGAGGGTAGAGAGGGTGGCCTGATCTAGTACGCCCAGTCTTTCTACTCTACTTTAGGGACAACGCAACAGGGGAAAAAGAGTGATGAAGCATGATTTTGGGGATAAGAACGAGTGATTCGTATATACATAATAAGACATGACTGCTTACGCAAAGGGGACAAGGACGCTAGCAATCATATTTGATTACGCTTGATACCAACTAGCCCAACTGCCCGCCTTAACGCCTATATACCCTTTGATAACTGTAATGCTAGCTTCCCTGCAATGCAGTTAGTCCTACTTATGGCAGCTATTCACTTCTGCAAAACAGTGTGCTATGACGCGGAAAATGTCGACTCAGCTCTCTTGACATAAACACTCATAACAGTCAAACCCCAGCACGTGTAACTGGGACCTCGCCTACACTTTAAACGTGACAGGGGCCGCCATTAGTTGGGCGAATATGTTGTGCAGGGAAACGCACTCGAGGATTATGAAAAAGGTCTAATAGTCACATAATGGAAAGAAGCCCCTTTAGCTGCATTTAAGTTTAATAGACGCTTTTCATAATCCACAACTTTGCGCATTGGTATACCGAACGTCTAGCATCCAGTCCATTTCTATTGAAGAAATGACCCTAAGCATTTGGCAATTCTGTATGGTCGCCTATTTCGGGTGAAATACAGCTTTCATCTACTGCTTGTACTCCCATGTCAGCCAGCCTAGAGGCCGCCGTCTATTCCTGTGGCACGAATGGAGGACAGTCGCGAAATACTATGTGTTGTAATCTTTGATACATTAGACAGCACTCAGAGTTCGAGCTGTACGCGCGACTGAAAAGGTGCGCGTAGCGCCGAGTTAAGTCTGCGACCAGGTGAAACTTGTGCAGTACACCGGCACAGCTGCCGTTTATTCTAGCCGGGAGGAAAAACTCGTGTCACTCTATTTCCCACAGATGCCTGCACTGATGGCCCTTTGAGACCAGTATGTTGCTGTGCAATCTCATGAGTGACCTCAAGAAAGAGAAGACGTCAGTTCGTGGTTATAGTATTATCGAGGATTTCCACAATATCTAACGGACAAACCGAGAAATGTTGCCGTCCCTACAAGAGCGAGCGTCTTTAACTTTCCTTTCCTCCTCGTCTCTTTTTTTTTAAACTTTCTCGGTATTTCCTCACCCTCGGCCACACTGCATGTTTCCGGTGCGACATTCCAACCAGTGTGGACGCCGAAAGCGCCTCCGATTTCGGTTCGCTCTAGTAGTCAGACTTCGAGGAAATACGACCTGCTGCCGAATCGTCCGTGGATCATGGCCACCCACGGAATCGTGGACCCTTGACGACACCCAAAGACTACCTGTGTTCAGTGGGCGAAAGTGCGAATTTTCACGCAGCCGCTAATGCGCACATGTGATGACCTCACGCGCGAAAAATGTACACAGACGAAACACAAAAGCGACGAGGACAAGCGCCTAGTCATTTATGAATGGTCACCAACTAGCCCAAACAAGAGTTCTGATCCAGCACATGTGATCTCTAGCGCGTCGGATAAATACTTGTGTCGGTATCAAACACAAGCAACGCCTCTCAAACAACAAGGAATCATTTTTCAAGCACTTATAAAAATGTCGATTAATCGATTAAAACATCACAGCGAAAGCAATTAATCGATGAAAGGCTAAATCGACGAACGATTAACGATTAATCGATTAAAAAATTTAATCGACCATCCCTACCCGAATAAAGTCAGTGATGTTTGGGATTCACGCCGCGCGGTTGTGTCCGCTCTACCGGGCGCACACGCGTCCCAACAGGTTCATTTGTGATTATGTGGGATCCGACTGATTAGCAGGTCAGTTGCCATCGGCATTGTTTTGCGTGTTATTGCGCAGGCATAGGCGGGATCAGCAGGGCCGGTTGGTAGCAGTAAAACTGGGAAACCGGGAACCGTGTCGCCTCTTCTTTGTTGTGGCGGTCGTGGACACACCACATGCCGTCAACACTGCGCTGCCCGCCAAAACACAATGTTGCCAGAGGGAAACGGTGCGCTGTTGGCGCCATCTTGGCTCCCGCACACACTGCGACTGCGTACGAGTGCCTTTGCCGGACGCTTCCTGACCGTGAATCGCCGATAAGTCTGCGCAGAAGGTAGCGATAGCGCTTTAAACACCGTCAGCGGAGCCTGAGGAACAGATATGCCTGGGTGCTGCGTGCCGCTGTGCAGTAACCACAGCAGAAAGGGTCTGCGACTGTTCCGCTTCCCAAGTAGCCCGAGCTGCCCGAGCCGACGGAAACGTTGGCTAGCTGAAGTGAAGCGAGACAGCTGGGAGCCCACCGCCGCTTCTCGTGTTTGCTCCGTGAGTATTGTCTATCTTATAGAACGTTTTTTGCTGTGTGTGCAATTTGGATGTGTAGCCACATATGGAAAGGTGAAGTTGCAGTATAATGACCCGTTCCGGCGAGGAAGCCCGCATATGCGGCTCGCCCGTGTGCAGACTTTCGTAAGCTGTATCCTCTTCCGCGCCAGCTTCGCTTTGTGCCCGCGTTTAGTCCGAGAACCGTTGGTGTGTGATTAGGATTTCTTGCGATTTGTTGGCGGACTCTGCATCGACGCCGTACGAAGCTACATTGCAGCTGCACGCGCAATAACGTCTCCGCATTAATGGTGAAGAAGCCAGCTGTAATGAACTCTAGCTGCATGGCCACAAATACGTCTGTAGCGAGTCTGTAGTGAGTCTCCACCCAGTTGGGAGGGCCTCCACCCAGAGTAGTCGACACTGTGTTAACTTCATGTGGTGGTCTAGAAAATGCTCCTCCGTTCCAGGACGCGTCAATTGAGGCTTCGGATCCCAACAAAATATTGCGTCTACAGAACGTGCCTTCTCACCGGAAACGTCATGCTGACTGTTTAACTGTTTGTTGCATTCCAAGAAATGTTCTGGTACAGTCATGTCATTTTGGTGCAGCTTACACATCCTTGTTCAGCACTTAAATTTACCCTGTGTTATATCTAATAAGAACGCTACAACAGCGCTGTTATGCTGTTATTTTTGTTTTGGCAAGGTGCTAGTAAACTTGGATCTGCTGTTATGAATTGCCATTATTTGTGCTACAAAATGTGCCCCAAACTGCTCTTGGCCATTCCCATCACTGTTCGCACTGTAAAATATTGTCACATGTTTATTATTAGTGTGCTGATTCAGGCTTTATATGTATATATATATATATATATATATATATATATATATATATATGGCTTGTTCAAGCTGTGAATCTGATTTGAGAAGGTGCTTAGGGGTGGAATGGGGAGGCAAAGCAAAAAGGTTTAGTTTTCGTCATTTGGACATGCTACGTTAGAACAGTCCAGTGCTCGATCACAAGCTAGTACATCTTGCTCATGGCTTTGTTTCATTGGTTTACCAAATAACCATTCGTGGTTACGCCCAAATCGATGTGGCCTTTTGTTATTCCAGGCTCATTTTGAAGATTCAAACTTCGAACAGAGGAGACAGGATGGTCTAAGGAAATTGCGGCCAGATGCTGTTCCTACAGTGTTCCCTTCTCGCAGTAAGTGTGAAGGAAAGATTGGGCTACATTTTATGTGAGGCTCACACATGCATATGGTATACAAAGGGCATTTTGACATACACGCTCACATACCTGCTGTGGCTGCACTATGAGCGAAGCACATTGCTTGTACCATATTTCAGCTTTGCAAATTAAGTTATCTATGAGTATAAAAATAAGGTACTGCATGTGAACATTTATGTGGGACAGACTTGTTGCTAATGTGTAATGAATTAATCTTGCCGCTGTGTACAGCATGCATTGGCAACTCCAGAAAGCACTGCTTTGTCTGGTAGCACTACTGAACTAAACAAAGATGGCTATGACATCCGGACGAGTCTGGATCTCTGTTTCGCATAGTGCTGTGCTAACGTTACTGCACTGTGGCATTAAATCGTGATTTTTCGAAGGTGAAAAGGTGCGTGCGTGCTGCTGACCACCTCATATTAAATTGGTCTGAAGGATTTCAGTAATGAAACAACATATAGTTGCACTTCATGTGCAAACGTCCAACCTGCTTTGTGAGTTGCTTCGCATATGTTTCGAAAATCAGGAACACTCCAAGCGAGCCAGAGGTTGAGGTAAGCTAGTGTTTGTGGGTGGCAAGCCTCTAGGAGAGCGTGTTTCCTTAGAATCGGATATATTTCCGCAGAATTCGGTTCTGTGCACAGTGTCTGAAAGCTAAGTTATGTTATGGTTCCTAGGCTGAATGCCCCAAAACATAGAATAAGCACTTTTTGTGGTAACTCTTATATTTCTTGAGAACAGATGAACTGCAGTTTGCACAACATTGTCTGTGTACAGTGCCTAACAAAAGCAGGCACACTGTACGTGTGTGCATCATACGTCCCGCCTCACTACTGTGTTGAATGTGCCAAAAAGTAAGTCAGTGAGAATATTTCTGCCACTTAATTTGAGCACCAGTGACGTGATGGCTGGCACAGAAAACAAGCGTAGTCAAATTCCGCATACATGCAATGTATTTAAAGCTGCTTGCCTATAGATGAAATTTCACATCTGCAATTTGAGGAGTCTACATGATATTTAAGTACACACACACACACATAAAAAATGCTCTGCTCAATGGGAAGAAAGAAGACGTCACGAGTGAAATGTTCAGGACAAACCAACATATTAGGCATGAACTTCTTGCCAATGTGTGACGTACCCATGTCGCCTATTGCAGCATGTCATCTGCTTCTCACGGGGAAACCCCCACGTAGCGGCCTTTCCACCATGGTGACACACATTTATACTCCGTTTCATACATAAGGTGCAACGCTGTGATGGCTATGCAAGTAGTCCGTAAAGAAAAAGAAAAGGAGAGGTGTATCACTCCCACAAATATAAAATGCAAACTCTCATATTTCGATTGCTTCCCGAAAAATAGGAGCATGTTTTGTCAAGCTGATAAGAAATGTGTTATGACTTAAGGCTGTAACCAAGGCATTTATTCCTTTTTGCTCACCACAAGCAGCGTACTACTTTTTGGTCGTGGAAGTTCACAGTGTAAACACGAGCACTAGCTTTGACAGCATTACACTTGATGTATGAAACCAAGTATAGGTGCACAGCAGTAGTCTTTTTACTTTTGTCATTTTTAGGTAGGTGCATGACTGCATGTTGACAGTTAAATAACTATACAGCTGTTTCTGTAGCGAGTGGTAACGCAATATGTTGCCTTTATAGGCCAACTCTGGATCAACTGTTTTCATTCATGACCACTAGATAGTGAGAATTTAGCTGGAATCAAGAATAGATCAAAGGACTTGACAAAATCTGCAGTTATGCAGCTTGGTAAGCCTGTGGCTCATCAGTAAATATGTTTTTGCCATTAGCATGACACAGTGGTCACTACAAATAGGCTTACAGAATGGTGCACATGCCAAAACACCAGAAAATGAGGAGCCACTCTGAAGCCAACATTATAAAATGCATTTAAGGTTTACGTTTCATATAGCTAATAGTATTTGAAAGCAATAATGTAATTGTACTTATTATGTCTATTAAAAAGGAAATGCAACAAAAGCACAGAGTATTTGGTGGACCTTGGGCCTGGTGGGCTTAAAACCCAAAGTTCTCCATGTGTTGTCTGGTAGCGTGAATTTAACCAAGTAATGCTTTCATGCCGAGACACTGTTACCTGTATCGGTATTAAGAGATTTAAGAACGAATGGTTGGTTTGAAGGGAGAAAGTTCTTTCATGTCTGAATATTGCTTTTTTTTTACATGTAACAGCAGAGCTACTTAAACCTGAGAGAAGATCTAATGATTGCATTTTTTTATAATGCAAGGACGCTAACCCCCACAGATAGTTTCAGAAAAATTTATGCTCGTACTATCTGGTCAGGTTAAACAAATGCTTAGTTCTTGAACTGATTACAAACAGGTTCATCCAGTTTTGCCCAGTGAAATTGTACAGTTAATATGGTAATGAAGCCATAATTATTGTGCCATTACTTTCCAGGTGGTTCATTCATTAAAAAGAAATTTTTACATCAGGTGGCCTGAATAACAGCACAGGGCCCCTTCTAAAATGCGTTGACAAAACTGTGGCCAAATATGTGACTGCATAGATTAGCCAGTTTGCGGTATTGCTACTTGTGTGAAAGGCATATTTTGATATTAACAAGATGTAAAACTTAAGAAAAAGCTTTGTTCTTAAAAGTTAATTTGTGATTGGTCATTTATATTAGCATCTGTGTTATTGAAGCTAGGTCGAATATGGTAGTCGCAAGCTGATTTGCTGCTTTTCTTGAAAACAGCCTGTGCATCTCTTGCAGCCACCTCCACATGCTGGAAGCCAACAGAGATGCCTGGCTGTCTTGTGCAGTCGCCATGTCCTGCAGCTACACCACAGCCACGCCTACCTCTGGGCAACATTTCAAATGACAGTGCTCATGTGAAAGTTCTCATTGCAGAGGAAAGGTCTTGTAACCCAGGTAAGGAAAACAGTAAATTTTGACATTTATAATGGCATCATGCTTGCTCCCGCTGCACCCTATTCACTCTGGAAGTTGGAACCATACGTGATTACCATCATAAACGAGCCTGTTACTGTGGATGAGGGTGCGGCGATGTGGATGAGGTCAATGCACCTGAAGTTTTTAAATGTTGGGACACAGCTCCAGATTCATCTTTAAAGTCGGGTGCGCTAAGGGTGAACGAAAGGTCCACTAAGATCTGTGGTGCTGGTAACACCTGCAGCTATGGTATTCTGTTGCTGAGCTCGGTGTCATGGGTCACATTTTCACAACTACTGGACAGCATGTCTCAGGGTGCCTCCTTAACTTCACTGTGGTAAGGAGTAGGGTGAAAAATTAGTAAAGTGTTTAATACTGTTCACTGCATATAGAACTGTAAAAACGAGTTTCTGTACTTGTGGTACACTCATTATTAATTTATGAACACCAAAGATATGACAAGCAGTACATGAACTTGCTTTCTCATAAATGTGCCATTTTATTCTATATCTTGGTGCTGGTTAACATTGCAGTCTTGGTTTCAGCTATGTGCCGTATTAAGTGGGCATTTGTTTTAAAAAGATGCGACACTGCAAGAGCATTACTACACTAAGAGCGTCAAGGTATAGGTATTTGCATTTGAAGAATGCAGTATTGCGTTCACGGGAGCAACCTGTATTTGTATATCCTAGACTTGCATGGGGGAACTTGATGGGTTTGAAGGACAGAAATTTGGGCGACTTTTTAAGAGTTCATGTTGAATCACAAGCGTAAAAGAAGCTTCTGAGTTTGCTTTATTGCGCATCCCGTTACACTAATTTATTTTGGTGCTGTTTAAAATGTTCATAATGAAAGTAATGTTTCATATAAAAATTCATAGCCATATTCATGGTGCAAATTTGGCTTTACTCAGCAGTGTTTGTTATTGTCTGTGTTAGTACAGTGGCATAAGCAGACCTTTTGTAATGTTTGACTGCTGCTGCTTTTAACTAAGACCTTGAAATTTTTGCAGCCATTCGAAGGCATCTCTTTCCGGCTGCAGCGACTGCTACAGTGCCCATTGGACAAAAAGGGAACTGCATGCCTGAAGATGCATCTTTGAGCCTATGCCATGCGACAACAGAAGCCTTTTGGAGTGCATGACCATCACATCAATTGCAGTGACAGTGTGGCAAGTATCACTCCAGAAAGAACACTGGCGCATGGAGGTGATCCTCCAGCATTCTTATCTGCAAAAAGTGCTACACTGCCGACATGTGTTGTTGTCTGCTCTAGTGCTGCTGATGATGATTTGCAAGACTCTAGAATAAGTGCTCAGGCTATGTTGTCGCATGCACTTAGTGTTAAGATGTGCGGTGAAGCTGGACAAGACAGTACATCTTTTGTCAAAGGCGTCATGGAAATTAGTCATGGTGCCAATGACCAAGGCATCTTATCTTGTACTGCACCTACACATACGGATCTGCACATTCAGCACAGTTGCTCTTCCAGTACTTCTCAGCGCCTCATCACACCAGACCATCAAATTTCACCGCAGCAGGTTAATGCTGAGATCTGTGATGAGCATGTTCACCCTGCTAAAGTTCTCTTTAAGGGGGGAAGCGGGTCTTTGAGACAGAAAATCGCGAGAAAAAGTCGATTTTTTCGAAAATGTTATTTTTGGATTCTGCCGCTACTGATGCATAACCTCGCCAATTTTCATACGTCCGAGATCAGTATTTTAGCCATGAAAGCATTTTATGCGCATCAGCGAGCTAAATTTTCAGCGATGGCCGCGAAAAACGGGCTTTTTTTGGCGCCGCGCTACTGCCGTTCTACGTTCCCTACGGCAGCCATCTTGGTGTCATTCAAAAGAGCCGCTCTTTTTCTTGAATATCCCTCCGTGCTAGTTTCCGTGCGCTCAGAATTCTCATAGAAAATCCGCGTCAAAAAATGGTCCCACCGAGTGAGCTTATTGGTGCAGTGAGCACACGTGACTGAATCACGCGTTCCGATTCGCCGAGCCTCCCGCGCCGTCTGCTGCGCGCAGCAGGTCAACGCGCACATGCGGCAAGCTCATCTCGCTGCGATGTGACTGTGTTGCTCTCATCGGTTTACCTACCCACGGAGGAAGAAAAAAACTGACCCTACTCTACCCGCGCACTCCAAAGACTGCTCGTTGCGGCGGCGTACCGGCACGGCGCCACGCGAACGAGACGAAGTGTGCCGCGGCCGCCGGGAGTGAGCTAGGCCTACGCTGTCGGCTACGTTTTGATCCTTTCATCATGGTGAAACCATATAGAAAGTTCTGAAGCGCGCGTAAATTTGGAAAAAAAAAAGCGCAAAAGAACCGGGGCAAAGCGGGATCGCGGCGCGGGTGCATCAGAAGCGCACCGAGCGCAGGACGGCGTGGCGGCGGAACGCGACGAAATGCCGACTTCTCCGCCCGTTGCGGCGGTCGCCTCGGACGATGTCGGCGATAGGCAGCGTGGCACGAGTGTCGACACTACGTTCTTGACGAGCGCCGATCGTGCGCAGCAGGAGAAACAGACTGCAGATAAGATCTCCCGCTTATCGGCAACTTCCGCTCGCGCGCGCAAGCTGTGAACGTTCGCGGCAGCGCGCGCGCGCGGAAGTTGCCGATAAGCGAGAGATCTTATCTGCAGAAGAACCAAAATAATAAGACTATGTTCCTGACAAACGCCGATCATGCGCAGCAAGAGAGACGGACTGCAGATAAGATCTCCCGCTTATCGGCAACTTCCGCGCGTTCGCGGCAGCGCGCGAGAACTCTGACCCGTCGGCGGCCGCCTACGGGATCGTAGACTTCTCCGCGATCAATAAGCTGCTTGGAAGCACTACAAAGTTACGGAGGTGCAATGGGGCCATTTCTATTGAAAAAGGTCTGCATGACTACACTCCCGGTGCCTTCTGAGGCATTTGCGTGCAAACCAAAGCATTTTTAGTTGTGTAGAACTCCGTGAATAACCAAAGTTTTGTTTTTGCTATTTTCTCAGTTTCAATTTTTTGGCCACTTTTCATTCTTCTGACAAGGGTTTCTCAGCTTTGGCACACTCAATTTTTATTATTTTTGTGTTGCTGAAGAGCTGAATGTTTGCTGAGTGCAAGAAAGTATCATATGTTACTGTAGTAAAGTGTAAATTTTTACAGAAGATAAAATAATAAAAATATTATTTCTCGGTAATCGAATGGTGAACTTTGAAGCTCCATAACTTACATCGTAGGAAACCTAGAACAATAAGATTTGCTTTTTGCACTCTCTGATAACTGTAGAATGCAATGATGTTTCATTCAGTGAGATCCGTACAGCCAATTTATTGAAAAGGTGATCAAATGAAATTTTAATTAGTGACTAATTAAAAAATTAGTGGTAAGGGGTACTTAAAAACTGAGGTCATATTTGATATGTACACATGTAAATACATGATCACTGAAGTTTTCATCGTCCTAACTTAAATAAAAAGATGCTTGATGTCAAAGCGCCTCTTCCCCCCTTAAGTACTTTGGGAGGGACAATGATGAAAGTGCAAGTCCTCTGAAGCGTAACATTGCAGAGCTTCGTAAGAAGTGTGCTGACCTTCTGAAGAAAAACAAGAGGCTGCAAATGTTGCACAAAAAAGCAAAAGCTTGCATTCGAAGCCTGAAACAGCAATTGAAATCTCAACAGCAGAAACATGAAAGGTTTTTTAATGCAAGATTTTTGAATGATGACCAGAAGAAAGCGTTGACACGACAGACCAGCAAGGGAAGCGTCTGGTCAGAAATGACAATCAAGACAGCTCTCCAAATAAAGCACACATGTGGGACCTCTGGCTACGAACTTTTAAGGTCGTTGTCATATCCTCTTCCTTCAAACAGAACCCTTGTCCGGAGGTTGCAAAATATTCGCTTTCTGCCAGGCATCCTTCATGAAGTCTTTGATGTGCTTAGGCAAAAAGTGCAAACTATGGATGACACTGAAAAAGACTGCGCGCTTTTCATGGATGAAATGGAGATCGCACAAGCCTACGAGCATGACCGCTTGCTTGATTACCTCTTTGGCAACACAACACTTCCAGACTCCCCTGACATTGTAGCAAACCATGCCCTTGTATTCATGGTGGGTGGTCTCAACAGTCGTTACAAGCAAGTTGTCAAAGTCAGTCATTTATTATTCTATGATACATAATAATGGGAATACAGAAAAATATACAGACGAGGGTCCCATAGTCGATGACTGCAGCAGGACCCTCGGTTAATAATAGTTCACAAGAAGTAATGAAAGGAAAACAGCTAGCAGGTGAACAGCAACAACAAAAAAAGGAAACGCAAAAAAAAGACAAAAATATCCAATAGTACATATACAGTCAAACCTGGATATAACGAAATTGAGAAATTCCCGGAAAACTTCGTTATAAAGAGGATTTCGTTATATGCAGGTTCGGCATGAAAATTCGAAAAATAAACGCTTAAGTAAGCGAAACGGTTACAGAGGTATGGCAGAGCTGACTCAAAACAATTATTTTGGGCGAGAAAACATTTACAGCTGAGAACACTTATGTGACCACTTATAGTACAGGACCGGCAATAATGCGTTTTCTAACCCCCCCTCCCCCCCCGTCCTGATATGAAGGACCGGTTATAATGCGGCTGCCCGGAAATCGCGGACAATCGAGGTAGAGAGCAGGCTTCACAAAGGAAGTGCCCCGCCCAAAAAAAGCGCAGCGAATCACCGTGGAGGAGGAAGGAGCGCGGAACGAATTAACAATGAGCAGAGGGAAGAAAAAAAAAAAAGGCAACGCATCGCGTGCGCGCCCCCTGAGGATAGGATTTCCAAGGCGATGGAGAATGCTACTACGGCCGTTTGCCAGCCGCGAACACTACGCACGGAACGCACGCCCGTGTCCTCCATTTTACCGCTGTTTGTCTCCAGTTCATTTTTTTTTTACTATTTCACGTGCGCTGCCCTTGAATCACCCCGCGATTTCCTGTGCACCCGATCCCTATGTTGTCAAGGGCAAACTTCCCTTGAGGCGCGCCGCCCGTGACCCCGCGAGCTAGGCCTGACAAGCGCTCTCACCTACTGTCAGGTTAGCGAAGTGCAGACTCGCGCAGCAACCAAAGAGTCGCGCTGCTAGCACGTTGAAAAAAAAAGCTCGTTTTTTTCTGTCTCTCTTAAACCGGCGCGACTCGGTAACATCAACTGGAAAAGGAGGGTGGCGGCTTGGCAGGCTAGGCCAGCTGCAGAAAGCAGCGGAAGGAGGTTTGAAGTGAGGGGGAAAGGACGCCCGCGGCGGGATGATCGCCGGGTCGAGGGATGCAGGCCCTCCTCACGCACGCTCACACGCACGCACACGTGCTCTCGCCTCGCAGTCGCCGCATGTCTGAGCGCCAAGCGCGCCACCGCCGCTTCGCATTCCGTTGCGGCGGAGGAGGTGCTTCCGGTTGTTGCTCGCGCAAAAGTGACAAAATTTGGGGCAAAATCTCGGGCTGTCGGCAGAGAAAATTCGTTATTTCGAGGGGTTCTCCCGCTGCCACTTCGTTACGTAGAGGTTTCAAATACATGTACTTCTATGGAGTAACGGCGGGGAATAGATAAACTTCGTTATATCCAGGAATTCGTTATATGGAGGTTCGTTATAAGCAGGTTTAACTATACTTAAACAGAGTGGCAAAGTACAATAACCGAAAAAAAAGTAATTATAATACAAGTGATTCATTGTGATGATCGAAAAGAAGCATATAAGTAGCGGTATGTTGAATTGGGTTAATTTACATTTCCAAGTAAAAACGTTTAATGGCATATTTGAATGAATGAAAAGATGAAGTTTTCACAGACGGGTAAATCATTCCACAGTTTTATGGCAGTGAATGCCGAGGTCATTTTGTCGTAGTTAGTATGTACAATAGGCAAAAGAAAGTTAGATCTATGTGCAAACCTGGTATTATTTGTATTAGTAAGATATCTAGAATCAATAAAATCGTATGAGAGCTGTTGATTAAGCAGTTTATGAAACATAATAGCGAGATGATACCTAAACAAGCCTCCTATATTTAATATGTTGTGGTCACGAAGTAATGGAGACGCATTGGTGAAGAAGTTGCTGTTAGTGATGATGCGAATGGCTTGGTTTTGCAAGTGCTGAATAATGATAAATGGCAGTGATACGTATTACCCTAGGAGACAATGCCGTAGATGATGTGACTGTGCATGAAGGCAAAATATAATGATAATAACGCACCTTTAGAGAAATATGATTTTGATCTAATTAGTGCTCTGATACCGAATGTACATTTATGTTTAATGAAAGCAATGTGATCAGAAAACTTAAGGTTACAATCTAGTTTAATGCCCAGGAAAGATACACAGGGAAAGATACACAGGGCCTTTTTTAGTGAACTAGGAAAAATGCCGCTTTTGAAGATACGATTAATTATAATGCTGAGTGTCTCAAACGAAAGGTGCAACAATTTTCAGATGGAAAACAGAAATGTTATCTAAACCAGCACTGGTGTTCTTTAGAGCTAATATAACAGAGCATACCTCATCGGTAGTTACTGGAAACAGGAAGAAAGAGTGATCACTGTATAAACCGGACTATAGGTCGAGTGGGAATATAGGTCGACCCCCCAAGTTTAGGTGACCAAAAAAGAAAAAAAAAGAAAACAACCCGAAATTGCCGAAACACATTTATTTGCGAATAGGGCGCATCACCAACGCATCGTCGGAGCTCCCCTCAACCACCATCGCAGCTGTTCCTATTCGTCAGACGAAGCATCATTGTCTTCTGAAGACGAGAGTTTGTCGCTGGCCGCCTCCCACAGTGCGTCGTCTTCCATGCCATCCAGCGAGTCGCTGATACAACATTTCTTAAAAGCATTTTCCATCGTGGAATCTGGCAAGGAACGCCAGGCAGAAAGCACCCAGCCGCAGACAGTCGCAAGCGAAGGCCTCTGTAGGCGGCCCGTCGGCGTCTTCAGGTTGTCACCTGATATGTACTCTTGCTACCCCAGCCACACTCTGTCCTAGAACGGCTTGTTCAGCCATAGCCTCCTATAAAGAGGCTACGGTTCAGCACAACGTCAAGCAGCTGGAGGGTGGCCGTCATACCACCTGGTATGACGACGAGGTCCGTTTTTGCATCGCCAAGTATGCGTTTCACAGCGTCGGTCAGGTGACCACGAAACGCATCCAACACAAGCATGCTGCAAGGACACAGCAACTTTTGGCAGATGGATGTGCGCCAGCGGAGAGAAAATCCTTTGCGTCTCATGAATCGACGCACCCACGTGTTTGGTGCACGGAACTGTTCTCATGTGAGCCCAGCTTCTCGAGCGAGCTCCACAGCTTTGTTGTCAATGGTATCCACGATCACTGGCAGCGAGCGCGCACGAACTTCGCGCACAAAGTCCGCGAGCGTATCCTCCAGCTGTGGATGGACCGCACTTCGCCCACGAAACGACGTTTTCAGAGGGTTGGACTGCAGCTTCCCTTTCTGTTCAAGCTTTTTTCCGAAATGCCAAAGCGGCGCTGAGCGGCCAGGTTGCCGTTCGCTTCTTCGAACTCAACAAGATTTAGTTTAAATGCAGCTGAGAACTGCCTCCTTTGCCGCTGCTCATATTCAATGAAAGAAAAAAAAAGAACCCTAAAAATCATACGCGACGTCAATCAGAGCCGAACAGATCGGAAGCACAGCGTGAACACAAAGAAAACAGGGAGATTAAAAAAAAAATGCTTGCTACTGGATTTGGATGTGGATACTGCCGTGTGTGACTTTTGACACTTTTGCACGCCACATGTTGCCAGACGGTGACCCACTGTCGGCTAAACACCACTATATAAGACGAGGGGTGACTTTAGCTCGTTTTTGTTTTGAAAATATCTCGACTTATATTCCGGTTTATACGGCACATTGTGTCATCGGATAAGCAGAAGCTGTTTGACGGCTGTTGTATATGTCATAGAAGTAGTCACTGAAAGAGTTTGCTATGGTAGAAGCATCACTTACAGATTTGCCCTCGTAATTTATACTCTTACAGGTAACATCAGTATTTGGGGAATTCATAGTTTTTAAGCAGTTCCCACTGCTTTTTAGGGTTTCCCCTATGCTTTGCAAATTCGTTTTCATAATATAATTTTTTGGACTTCTTCAGCAAATTATTTATTTATTTATTTATTTATTTCAAATACCCTCAGGGTACATATGTACATTGAAGAGGGGAGGGGCAAAAAAGTTAACAGATCATAACTACTGTACTTGGTTACAGATACATAATATAGAACAAAATAATATATCACGATGACACTCACATTTTCAGTTGCAAGAACAAAGGCAAAAAAAGAGATATAATGGTAAAACATAATGTGCAAAAAAGTAAACATTCGTAAGACGAAATTACAAAAACATAGCAAAAGCATACACAACAATCAAAGGTGTAAAATAAACACTGGGCATCGTTAACTTGAAATGAAACTCTGAAGTACGATTTTGAAGTTATTGGTGTTAGTTATGCTTGTGAGTGATCCAGGTAGATTGTTTCAATCTCTGGTCATTTTGGGGAGAAATTAATGTGAAAAACCGACGGTGTTGCTGTGTGGAATGTTTACTTTTTGGCGATGGTCGATGCGAGATGAAATGTACGGCGGCGGCTGAATGAATATAGAATGTAAAAATGTGGTAGTAGATTTTATGAAAAAGACAGAGTCGAGATAGTTTTCTGCGGCGTGATAGCGGTGGAAGGTGTAGGATGTCTTTCATATTAGTAACACTCGCAGTTCTTTGGTAATTGTTTAGAATGAAACGGACTGAGCGATTTTGTATTTTTTCTAGTAATTTTATGTGGTTCTCATATCCGGTGTCCCATACTGATGATGCATACTCAAGCTTCGGACGAATGAAAGTTGTGTACAGTAGTAGTTTTAATGATGATGGTGCTTGAGAAAACTTCCGGCGAAAGTATCCTAATGTGCCAGTGGCCTTGGTGGCTATGTGATCAATATGAGTTTTCCATGATAGGTTATTGGTAATATGAACACCCCAAGTATTTGTATAATGTTACGCATTCTAGTGGAATGTCATTAAGTGTATAAGTAGGGGGGGTCACTTCAGTACGGGAAATCCTCATACTTTTACATTTTTTAATGTTTAATTCCATCCGCGATATTTGACACCACTTAGTTATGTTATTAAGATCTTCCTGAATTAGTGAAATGTCTGCGGCATCCGTTACTTTTCTATACAAGACGCAATCGTCTGCAAACAGGCATATTTTCGAGGAGACGTTAGTAGGCAGGTCATTAATATAGATTAAGAATAGTAAGGGACCAAGCACAGACCCTTGCGGGACACCGGAATCAACAGGGACCAATGAGGAGTTAGCGTCGTTAGTGGTTAGAAATTGCACACGTGATGTCAGGAAGGCGCGAATCCAGTTTATGACACCTGAGTCGATATTAAGAACGCTTAATTTATGAAGAAGCAGTGCATGGTTCACTTTGTCGAATGCTTTAGAAAAGTGAAGAAATATACAATCTGTTAGAAAACCGTGGTCTAGATTAGCATGCAGGAAATTAGTGAAGGCGATGAGTTGAGTGTCACAGGAAAAGTTTTTGCGAAATCCATGCTGCATAACTGTGAAGTAGTTGTTGTTTTCAAGAAAATTTACCAGATGTGTGTAAATTATATGTTCCATAACTTTGCAAGGTACTGATGTAAGAGAAATCGGTCTGTAATTCTGTGGGTCATGGGAAGGTCCTGATTTGTGAATAGGGATTACTCTACCAGTTTTCCAGTCGTACGGTAAGATGCTAAAGTTGTATGATTGCGAGTAAATGTGTTCTAGTATGATTGAGCAGTATTCGGCGGTGTTTTTTAAAAAGATAGTATTGATTTCGTCTACCCCACATGAAGCTTTAGATTTTAATTTTTGAATGATGGCTTTGATACCAGTGGAGCTGAAAACAATGGGATCCATTAAGTGGTAATCAGTAGGACTTATCTCAGGCATCGTACCGGGAAGGCTAGGAGATGAGAATGACAAAGCGAAAGTTTCGTTAAGCAGAGTAGAACATAAATGGTCCGGTACAGGGTCCCCAGAACCTGTTAGCAGTGCTATCCCAGTTTTATGAGAATTTCCCCGGATAGTCTCCCAAAAGCGTTTTGGGTTAGCCTTTATTAAGTTTGGGAGTGTGCAATTAAGAAAAGAGAATTTGGCTGATTTTAGGGCTGTGAGATATGAGCTTGCAGCGGTTTTGTATGCTAGCCAATGAGACGGTGTTGCGTGAACCTTTGCTGTGCGGAATAAACGTTTTTTCTTATTGGATAATCTATTCAAATATGTACTATACCATGGTGATTTATTGTTAGCGTAGACAGTCCGAAGGGGAACGTATTTGGTGATTAGCTCACCGATTTTATTTTTAAAAATGAACCAGTTAGATTCGACGGAGCGTTCTTGATAAGTAGATAAGAAGGTGTCCAGAAACAAGCAGAGTTCATTGTTGATGGCTTCATAATTAGCTTTTTTATAATCTCGAAACTTTTTTCGCTGTCGCTTTATCTTTTGATGAGGTGTTGTAAACGTGAAGAGCAAGATGTCGTGATCGCTCAGCCCGGGCATGTGCGTTACTGCAGAAACATTATCGGTTGATGATGTTAGGATGAGATCCAGGAGTGACGATGTGTTTTGTGTTACACGTGTTGGAAGTTTGACTACCTGGGATAAGCCGAAATCAGAGCAAACTGAAACGAACCGATTGGCTTCACCCGTTGGGGGGTTAGAAAAAGGGATCGAGTGAGACCAGACGATGTTGGTAAAATTAAAATCACCTAAGAGTATAATTTCAACTCCAGGGAAACGCATGGTAATCAGATTTAGACTATCGTGAAGGTCATCACAAAAAGAGGAATCACTTGATGGGGATCTGTAGCAGGCACCTAATATTATTTTCTTAAAAAACTTATTGTTAGGCAACACCAAATAAGCTCTAAATTCGTGTTGATTGACACAAGAGAACAATTAATAGTTTCTTTAACAGCGAGCAAGACGCCACCACCAATTCTACCGGTTCGATCACTTCGGTAAACAGTATAACGGTTTTCACACTCAAACAGTTCGGGGTTCGTTATTTTGCTATTAACCATGTTTCTGTCAACACAATAATGTCAGCGTTACAGTCATCAATAATAGCACATAATTCATCTTTCTTGGGAAAATAACTACGAATGTTAGTAAAAAGGACTGAACACTTGTACTCGTTTTTGGCACCTCCCCTCGGATGGCCCTAACTCGGCGGTAACCTACGACCTGAGCGGAGAGTTCTGCTACGTTCGTGCTCACGTGTGTGCTCTCTTCTGTGCACTTCATAAACGCAGTCCTTGGCTTCGTCGTACCCGTAGGATTTGCCATTGAAGGTCAGTGTTTTGTACCGGAGTTTGAAAGACGTGGTCTTCGATTTACCATATTCTATTAATTTTTTTCTTATGTTGCACGTTGTTTGGCAAAAATCTTCGCTCATTGCTATGTCAGTATTCTTTAGCAAGCCTCGTTTTGATGAAACCAGCTCCCTGGTTTCGTTATAAGTGGTCGAGTTTTCGCTGAATCATAGCGCCCTATTCTGTGAGCTCGGCATATATCAGAACCCGTGACGTCAAGTTTAAGAGTATTAGTCAGGAGATTGATTATCTTATTTTCTGATTCGGAAGAGGTTTCGTCTGCGGTGTCCGGAAATCCATAAAAAACAAGATTGTTTCTGCGGGATCGATCTTCTGCGTCATCAAGACGCGAATGAAGAATACTAGTGTCTTTTTCGATGCACTCTACAGTGGTGTGCAGTTCTTTTATTTCTTGCTGCCAATGCTTGAAAACGGAGGTTTGGTTTTCAACTTTCACTAATCTGTCCTTTATTTCGTTCATTGCTTCTGAAACAGACTGTTGTTGTTCCTTTAACACAGACACACATATAACATATTAACATATTACAATATGATTTATATCGAGCAGCCAAACGAAGATTGAAAGGTTTCTTTTTAGTCTTTCTGTATAAGTTTTCTTTTTTTCTCATACTGGTTAGCAGACCTTTCGTTACCCACGGATTACTGGTAAACTTGAAATGTTTTCTGCATTTGACGGTTGTTGTGTTAGTGCGGACAGCTTCTGAAAAGATGGAACAAAAACTTTCAAGAGCTAGTTCTGGGTCCTCCATGGATTTAATCGATGACCAATCCGTACCTGATATGGTGCTAACAAAGCCATCACGGTCTAACTTCGAGGAGAAGTAGGTTGAGTTGGATTGAGGAATCTCGGCCTGAACTGCGACGAATACAGGTAAATGGTTTGTGATATGCTTATCTATGACACCCGCGAGTGGAGAAGGTGCGATGTTAGTTAGAGCATCATCAAGAAGCGTATAGCTTCCATGTGTAGAGTACCTAGTGGGAGAAGTAATTAACGATTCAAATCCGAAACCAGCTAAACAGTCAGTATAGGCAGCTGTATTGCCATTATCGATATCCAGTAAATTGATATTAATATCACCAAGAATTAAAACTTGCTTATGCTCAAGAGATATGCCATGAAGAAGCTTGGATAGCTCACTCAGGAAATCGGGAACAGATGAAGATGGGGAACGGTAGATGCACCCGAGGATAATAGTACTATTCTGCGATTTCTGCTGTATATCAGTTTCAATCCATACCGATTCACAGTGATGTACATGAAGAGCAAGATCTGTCCTACGTTTATAAGTAATGTCTGGTGAAATAAATATAGCAGAACCACCATGGCGATCTGAAATGCGGTGGCAGTATTCAGCTTGGTATTTATAAAGACCATATAAATTAGCATCCGAACTATCGAGCCACGTTTCAGAAACACAAATGAATGAAAGTGGTTGTTTTAACGAGTCAATGAATGCTGAAATTCTGTCGCCATTCCTAAGCAAACTTCGCGCGTTGATATGAATGAACGATGTATTCCTTGGTGTGAGCAATGTAGTGATTTCTGTAGGTGATAACATCGAGCTCATGATGAAAAATATACCAAAACTTGCGCGCGCATAGTGTCTACGTCAAGACGCGAAGATCAGCCTCCGAAGCTACTTTGAATACCCTGGAATCAGTTGATTTGCGAGCTTTGATTTGGCAGTTTTCAGTCCATAAAAACTGCCACTTGTTTTCCTTTTTTAGCGCAAGGGCTTTGCTGAACAAACGTTTGTTATCGACTGTGAGGTGTTCGTTGATGTAAATGGGCTTATCTGAACTGCCAGAAAACCCAATTTGTGAGGACCGCAGGCGGGCTTTACAACCCTTACTTAAAAACTCATTCTTCTTTGCGCGTGAGCAGAAACGAACAGTAATGTTCTTGTCAGTTGTCTTGCTTGCTACACGATGTGCAATATCAATTTCCTCATAAGAAAGAGGGCACTCAATTGCTTCGGCAACTTTCTTCAAAATTTCCGTGCAATCCTCACCCTGTGAGGATGGTACGCCTCTTATTTCGATGTTATTCATTCTGCTATACTGCTCCATGTCTGCGATTTTTTGGTCAGCACTTCATTTTGAGCAGCTAACGCCTTGTTAGTGGCCACTACTTCATCGTATGAGGCTCTGAAAGTGTCGTACTGTTCGCTCATAAAGCGCACACTTTCAGCTAGAGAAGCAAGGTTACCAAGTCCCTGATCCTCGAACCTCTTGCCAATCTTAGCAGCAAGATCGTCAACAAGCGAGTCAAGCTTACTGTTTAGCAGGATTTCTAACTGTTCAATTTTTTTTGCAAGTTCACTGTTAGTAGGCATTGTAAAAAGCGAACAGGAACCAATAAACACACTCATGAGCAGCAGCCGCAAATACAGTAACATACGATGTTAGTGAAACAGGACTAACCTGCAGTAGAAAAAGAGCGAAGGCTTAGAGAGCGTCCTTGTACGTTGCAGCTGCTGCCCACAAATGAAGGCCGGGTTGCTATGAAGCACAATATACGGCCCCCAGAGCTGGCAGCGCAGGCGTAGTAGGTCGATGCACTCTCACAATGTCAGCGCACGGTATCTGAACTATCTGCTAGTCAACAGGCAGACTAAAGCAGACAGCGGTGCAGTTTCCGATCACCGCTGAAATTGTTCACCACGTTGACAGCACTGGACGGCACGTAGATTTGGCATTCACGAGCCACGTGAATGTAGCTGCAGTAGAAAAAGAGCGAAGGCTTAGAGAGCGTCCTTGTACGTTGCAGCTGCTGCCCACAAAGTTGTGGCATATCATTTCACAGGTAGGTCTGTTGATGCATTGCTGCTTAAGAATCTTGTCTTCTGGCTAATAGAAATGTTGCACAGCATATCTCTTAGGGTGCTGGTTGTAACCGGCGATATGGGATCAGATAACCGGGCGGTGTGGCGTTTGTTAGGCTTGTCAAGCCACAGATGCTCAAAAATTGCTCACAGTATCCCACATCCTCACCTCAAAGGCAGGGAGCTCCACTTCATGGCTGATCCAGCTCATGTTCTTAAGAACCTTAGGGCTCAACTCCTTCGAGCAAGATGCTTTTACTTGGGAGACAACACAGTTAATGATCAAGGTCTCCCAGGGAGCAAAATTGATATTAATGATGTGCAAGCAGTCATAGATCATGACTCTGAAAATGATTTGAAGATTGCTCATGGGCTCTCTGCCATACACATCAGCACAGGGCACTTCACTACCATGAAAGTGAGTATGGGGATGGTGCACTTGTAACTCTCCACCGACGGGAGCGCCACCGCGGCGGCACGCCCGTCGTTGGGGTGATAGAAGCTCCGGTCGCAGGGCTGGCGGTAGCTTTAGAACAGAGTTATTCGCGTTTTCCTGCGGTTTTTCGTTTCTTCCAAAGGTCGTCGTACTACGGCCCGGTGTTCAGCAACAAGATTTGTTTGTCCTCGGCCGTAACAATACTTATGTCAGATCACCAGGGACAAATATTTATAGCCTCCAGAGAGCTCAATGCTGAAGGAGAAGCGAGGTCGCTCGCGCGCGCGCGCGGGCGTTCCGTCGACGCTTTCTACTCAGCAGACCACATGTGTTGCTAGTTTGCAATGTAACGAGCATTCTATCTCCCGGCATTCTGCGGGGAGTACGTGAAAGGTGGGTTGTGAAAGGGAGGGAGTTGGTGCGCTCGTTCCGGGAACGCTCTTATACTAGCAGGCGACTTGTGTTGTCGATTTGCAATGGTTCGCACTGTTTTTAACGAGCCGTTGTGTGGGCTACCAGGCTGCGACACGCATAGCAGTGTGGACTGAGGCGCTCCATACATTTCGTTCGTGGCCCGCGCTGCTGCCCTTTTCCTCTTTTTTTCTTTTTTTTTCCTTTTTGTCCTAGAGCCCCCTCACGCATTTGACTGGTTTGGTGTTTTCTTTTTCTTTCGTTGGTACTCCGACCAGAACAAGGATCGCGGTCTACTGGAGTGCCTCTTGCAAAAAAAAGGAAAGAAAGAAGAAAAACTCGTTAAAAACGGACTGTGTGCCTCTTGCAGGCGCCTGCCAGCCTAGACGCCGCACGAAGGAGTTGAGGCACCGGATAACAAAAGCCACTCAAAGGCGTCCTGCTGTTTTCTTTCCTGTCGTGTTTCTCTTTCTTTCTTTTTGGTTTCTAACAGAATCTTTCAAAACAAGTTGGAACCGTATTGCTTAGTTCAGCTTTCATTATGTAGAAATAAATAAATGGACGTACATTGTCGACGCTACCTGGCACAGGCCCCGCGTTTTCTCCCTTAGTATAAGTAGGATTAACGGAAATAAACAGACGAGGTCTTGCAGTCCGTGGCTTCACAGCTTCTCTTTCCAACACGCGCACACAAGCACTGTGCTCACACGTGATACATGCAGCTACAGACTTTCACTGCTTTATTGTGGTGCCTTTTATAGGACTAATATATTGATAACAGTGTATACATACCGATAAAAATAATTACAAATTAACAAGGATCCCAATAAAAATCACTTTTGCTTTCCAGCCTGGCAATCTTAGAACTTTCAGAGCATTTTGACTCCCGCGTTTGGGAGACACATCGGCCGGTCATCACGCTTCCGTCCGCAGGCACACTTTCGATAACTTGATGCACATGGCCTGCCTCGTATAAAAGTTTTTCTTTAGCAATATTAGCCCCACGGAAGACATTTTTCAAACCTTCTATGGTCTTAAAACCAGTTAGAAGCTGCAGCGGAACGCACGCAGGCGACGCCACCCTGGCACAAGCAGGCACGCACGCGGTG
Organism: Hyalomma asiaticum; assembly: GCA_013339685.2. Lineage (NCBI taxonomy): Eukaryota > Metazoa > Arthropoda > Arachnida > Ixodida > Ixodidae > Hyalomma > Hyalomma asiaticum. The sequence continues at coordinate 94,708,731 of CM023481.1, forward strand.
CGGGAGGGAGCCTTATCACCCCAACGACGGAGGAGCGCCCGCATTGGCGCTGTACGCAGGGGCGACGGTGGAGCCGCCTGGCCTTGTGCACCATCCCCATAGCTGTTCAGTTTTTTCGTGAGGCACCTCCTGCGATTCGTTACCTCATTGAGAAGGGGGCTCCTTCCAGCAGAGGCCGAGGCAACTGCTTGGTTTTTTGAGCATGTTTCAAGGTGGTACACCCTCATGTCCTCTCGCTATCCAGTCCTAGCCTTAAGTAAGATTGATCCATCCAAGTACCAAGGTGCTGTGGAGATACTGATGCTGTCCAGAACAATTTTCTAACGAGGGAAGGAATATAGTATACCTTTGGCTATTGTGGTACTTGGTTATTCCGCTCATCGAGTAGGCGAATACCGGACTCGGATAGGCCACCGGCAAGGCACCGCTGCAGAGCGCAGGCTGCGCACTCGCGTGTTCGCTTTGATAACGTGGACGACCGCACGCGAGAGCCGTGCTTACCTGTCGACTACGGTGCCACTGACAAACAACGCAGCTCGAGCAACGAAGTCCGAGTTGCGCCGTGTCACGTCCCGGATGGCGAACCATTCCTCGTACACGCTAGACCGACTGAGCAACAAGCAGTCCACGGTGACGCTCAGGATGCTGTAGTTCTTCTCGATCCCCTCGCAAAGGCGGCGAACAAAGGCAGTGGCAAGTTCAGGCATTCCCATTCTCGTGTGGAGCCTGCGGACGTTCCGTTTGCAATACAGCGCGTCTGCCAAGAGCTCTATTTGCGGTGCTGTCATGGATACCGCTATAACGCGCAGCTCGTTCACGCTAGCGTTCTGGCGCAGCGACTCCAAGATGACCGCCCATCCTATCTTCGTCCATTCTGCAAACGTCTCGGGCAGATATATTCCCAGGTGAAGCTCCTTCAGGGCGGATTTGGTCGAGATGTAGCGAGCAATATCGGAGATCTGGCCGTCGTCCACGTCGGGTATCCATATGGACAGATGTGCAGTGGTCACGTGAGCGAACGAAGGCAAGCGTCGAAACAATCGAGACATTCGCCTGTGGTCTTGACAGGGATCCCAGTGGAACTCGGAGAATGCTTTGCATTCTATCATCTCGTGCCGGTCCAAAATGTAAAATGTCGTGTCGAAAGACACTTGGTCCTCTACGCCACTTCTCTGGAGCGCACTCCACAGCATTTGCCATAAGAAACGTTCGCTGCAGTCTCCTTCGATGGTCAACTTCAAGGGACTTGCTTTTGCTTGCAGAGACTGGAAAAGGTTTTCCCATTGTTCGGGCCTCCAGATCCCCAGGGGCAAAGTTACTGCTTGGAGCGTCTCGTTCCTCAAGAGTGCGAAAAGACTAGGGCCAAAGTCTGTCCGACGCGAGGTTGTCGGACCTCGTTCTCTGCTCACCAAAGCATCGTACAAAAAAGCTTTAACGTCCAACACTCGCAAGGTGCGGTTTCGGGCCAGAACGTATGTCATGATGTCAGTGGTATCGGCATCTACGGCAAAGCCGTCGAGAGCCACTTCAGTCACGGTAGTGTTCAGAAGAAGTCCAATGAGTACCCACATAAGCGATAGTGGTCTGACTTCACTGTAAGATCGCGCGGTGAACTTCTTCATAGTTCTCACGCCTGCGAGGAACTTCGCAAACAAGTCACGGTGTTGTGGGCGAGCTTCGGCGATTGCCGAACTGTGAAACGACAGCTGCTCGAGAGTTGAGTTGGCCAACAGTGCAGGCAAAAACGGGATCGCGGTGGTGCCGTTCATGCACAGATTGGGAATCCTCAGAGCCGTCAGCTTTGTAGACGTTCGCAGTATCTTCGCGAGCGCAGCGCAAAAATCCACCGGGCACTTGCAAGCGGTGAAGCACTCCACTTCTTGCAAGTTCGCGAGGGTGGCTATCGCAGCACAGATGTACTTGTGCAATGCGAGCGTGCTCGGGCTGATGCTTACCTTCAGGAAGCGTATGAAGTGGTTGCTACGTAACGCTTCCGAGAAGCGTGCTTCGGACCCATTGAAGCTGGCGGTGTCGATTTCCAGTGCGGTCAGGAAGCGCTGCGTCGTAAAGAGCTCGTGGACGAGTGTCGTTACCCTGAGAACTTGCGGCTCTGTTCGTGAAAGAAATGACTCAGAGGTGCTCACGAGAGACAGCCCTTTGTGCACGTCGTGACGCAGTTCCAGTCGAGAGCTCCAGAGCACCTTGTTCCACGTGGACAGTGCTGTAGTGAACAGCACGTCCTTTCATCTCTTTCCTGGCCTCGAGAACCTCGTTCAATGGGCTGACCTGTGTACCGAGCTTCAACGCCCTCTAGTTCGGCCAAGCAACTCGTGTTACACGCACCTAGCTCCGACCCACTAGGTGCAAGATATTCATTCACCTGGCGTCCAGGTCTAGCCATGTTCCTGCAGAAGATAGCAGTTCAATAATTAGGCGTTTGAGAAGTGTTATCTCAATATTAGAGAAACAAAGAAGTCGCCATGTTATACGAGGAGGAGGAGGAAAAAAACTTTATTGTCAGGGCTTTTAGGACCTCGCAGGTCCCCTGGGTCCCCAAATGACCCCACCACACTCGAACGTTCATGCCTAAAATGTCCATGACGCTGGCAGCCCGGCTGGCGGCGATCTTCTGTCTTACCGGGTCCGTGGAGCGTAGTGTGGTCTCCCAGTCCTCCCAGGTTTGGAGTCGCACCGGCCCACCGGGTGGAGGAGAAGACTGACAGGCCAGGAGGATGTGCGTTAGGTTTGCCCTCGGTGCATTGCACAGAGGGCAGCAAGGTGGAATGGGTCAGTAGTGGGAAAGGAGGGAAGGGGTAGGTAACGTTCGCGTTTGTAGATGGCGCCATAGGTGCTGTTCCCTGGTAGTGAGGGAAGAGTGAGGGGGTGGGTATATTTGCCTTGCAGCTCGAGCATTTGCGGTGAACTCAGCAAGGGTATACGCACGCTCCTTCGAGAAACCCCCCATGAGGTCCGCCTGTGCCCGGTTCCTTGACCCTCGGGCTAAAGAATCGGCGGCTTCATTGCCGGGGTTCCCCAAATGCGCGGGCACCCAGATGAGCTCAGCGCTGCGGGAGGGGAGCGGGTTTTGGGTCAGTATCTGGAAGGTGGTAGGATGAACTCTGCCCCTAGCATAGTTTAAAATTGCAGTTTTGAGTCGCTTAGTATGTAAGTGGCATTGGAACTGCTGAGCGCTAGCGGTATAGCTATTTCTTCGGCTTCTTCTGGGCTCGTTCCCTGAGCTAATTCCTTTATCAGGGGAGGACCGTACGGTGTGTAAGCCACCGCTGTTGCTCCGTGCTTATCGCTTGCAGCATCCACCCAAATGGCATCCTGGTCATCGCCATACGCTTTATGAAGGGTTGCTGCCCTGGCCTTCCGTCGTTTGCGGTTTCGATCGGGATGCATATTACGGGGTAGCGGTCGAATGCAAAGCGTTTCGCGAATTTTCCTGGGAAGAGATATAAAGGAGCTACGATTGGCGGGGATGCGAATGTGGAGTATATGCCTACCCGTAGGGGTGCTTGCTAATCGAAGATATTGTGCCTGTAGGTGTGCGTCGCTTAGTTCTTGTATAGTGTTATGTAAACCTAACTCTGCCAGGCGTTTGTTGCTGGTGCTTTTGGGCAGGCGGAGTGCTGCCTTAGTAGCCTGCCCGATTATCGAATGTGTTGTTTCCGTTTCATTCACACTGAGCTTTAGGTAAGGGGTAGAGTACAGCACTCTGCTCATGGTATACGCGTGTACCACTCGCATAGTATCTGCTTCCCGCAGGCCGTGATCTCTGCTTGTGAGCCTTCGTATTAACTGTGTGGTGGCTGTAAGCGTGCTCTTTAAGCGCTTGATAGTCAAAGTCATTTATTATTATTCTATGATACATAATAATGGGAATACAGAAAAATGTAGACGAGGGTCCCATAGTCGATGACTGCAGCGGGACCCTCGGTTAATAATAGTTCACAAGAAGTAATAAAAAGGAAAACAGCTAGGCAGGTGAACAGCAACAACAGAAAAAGGAAACGCAAGAAAAGACAAAAATATCCAATACTACATATACTGAATCGCAGTGGCAAAGTACAATAACCAAAAAAATGTAATTATAATACAAATGATCCATTGTGATGATCGAAAAGAAGCATATAAGTAGCGATAGTCTCTGTATGTTTCCCATCTTGTTGTAGGTACAGCCCCAAGATACGAATGATGGGAACCTGTGGGATTTCCCTACCCTGTACGCAGATTCTGATAGGAGTGTGGTATGTTTTTCCTTTTGGCGGGATCAGGAAAAGTTCAGATTTTTCTGGTGAACAAGTGAGGCCTACCTTAGAGACATCGTCCTGTACTACCAGTGCAGCTGTTTGCAGTGTTTCTTCAATTTGGGCGTCTGATCCATATGTAGTCCACAGAGTGATGTCATCTGCGTACAGGGTATGGTCAAGGTGGGGCATTTGCTGCAGCTTATGTGCAAGCGGAATAAGTACTGCATTAAAAAGGAAGGGAGACAACACTGATCCTTGAGGGGTGCCTATGTTCGATAGTGTGTGGCGGCGTGAACGATGGTTGTCTATGCACATGCTGGCTCTTCGGTTTTGTAGGAAAGCCCTTATATAGTTATAGGTTCGTTGGCCGACTCTTAGGTCCACCATGGCATTTAGGATGGCCTCATGCTTGACATTATCGAATGCCTTTTTCAGGTCAATTGCACGGACTGCTTTTGTATGCGCCGGTATGAGAGGGTCGAGAATAGCGGTTGTGAGCTGTAGCATGGCATCTTGTGTGGATAGGCCAGATCGGAAGCCAATCATTGAGTGTGGGTATTCACCTGTATATTCCATGTGTTCGTTTAGTCTAGCCAGAATGACTTGCTCTAAGAGCTTACCCACGCTAGAAGTAAGCGAGATGGGTCGCATATTTTCTGGGGTAACTGGTTTATTAGGCTTTAGGATAAGGATAACCCTCCCATGGGTCCATTCTGCTGGCAGTGTGCCGCTCTGCCAATGCGTGTTAAATATATTGGCAAGATCTCGTAGGGAGTTGTCATCTAAGTTCCTAAGGGCGGCGTTTGTTATGCGGTCTTCGCCCGTCGTGGTGTTACGGAGTCTATGAAGCGCAGCGCGGATTTGTTCTACAGTTATATCCCTGTCCATCTCATTGTTTGGTGGGCCTGTGAACTCTGGCAAGGGAGTGGGAGCACCCGGTGACGTATGTAGTTTCTTAAGCTTCTCTAGTAGTTCATCTGTGTCACATTTATGACTGTGTGTTAGTCGAGCAACGAGATTCCTATCATACTGCTTACTTTTGCTCGGGTCAATCAGGTGTTTTAAAAGATGCCGTGCTCGAGCGGTAGTAAGATTCCCTCTGAGGTCCTCGCATATCTGCTGCCAATTCTGTCTACAAAGCTGTTGACTGTATTCATGGATTTCTGCTACAAGCGCAGATATTTTGGTTTGGAGCTTCCTATTGCGTTGTTTAGAATGTCGTTTCATGAGACTTTCATGTGCCTCAATCAAATGGGCCAGTTTTGAGTCTATAACTGGAATTAGTGGTTCTGGGCTATATTCCTTGGTGCACGTCGCTTGGTCTTCGAGTACTTGTGCTGTCCACGTCTGTGCGTCCACCAACCCTGCTTGTTGGTTTCTTTCCCGCTGTTTGGTTCTAAAGTTATCCCAGTTGATTAATTTATGTTTCAATCTCGCACAAGACGCTTGGGGTCCACAGAGCTTAACCTCAATAATATAGTGGTCACTGCCTAAAGTATGAGTTGTTCTTTTCCAGACTAGATTGCAGATGCGTCTGCCCATTGTGAGATCCGGAGTTGTGTCCATCATTCCTGTTGTACCTTGTCTGGTTGGGCAATCAAAATCATTGTATACCGTGAGCTGAGACTGTTGACTTTGTGTCATTAGAACCTCACCTCTGCCAGAAGTTCTGCTGTATCCCCAATCATTGTGAGCACAATTAGTCTCCAGCCACAATGACTGGTGTTTTATTCGCCGCGGCAGTGATTCGTACTATTAGGTTGGTGCAGCGCGTTGCTGGCATACTAGGGGGACTATAGATATTTGCGATTAGTAAAGAATCCTGTTGAATGTCGACGGGAATAATTTCCAGGATTATGTTTTGGACTGCATGCGGGAAAGCGCGTTGCGTATGCCTTATATCTCACTTGATAAATGTGGACGCAACCGGAGCATTATCATCTGGCGAGTGGTAAGCAATATACCCTGGTAGGGGTACGCGTTTTAGGGTCCTGTAGTAGGATCAGATGTGGTGGCTTCTCTTCATTTAGTATGACTTGAATTAGCGCTGCTCGCTTACGGCGTATGCTGTGACAGTTCCAATGCCAAAGCTTTAAAACGGGAGGAGTCTTAGAATTAACATAATCACCTGCCATTTTGCTGACCAGCAGTATTTAATGTAGGGAGGGGATGGGTGGTGTGGGGTGATGGCGCCGCCTGCATAAGGTTGGTTGCCTCCGCCACCGTTACGCCCAGTTGTGGCCTGAGCTGGGCACAGAAGGTGTCTAGTTTGTTATCTATAATTTTGAAGCGTTCGTCTATAAGGGAGTCAATCTGCGCCTCGAGAGTTGGGAATCGTGCTTCGAGCGCTTGGAGACGATTTTCTAGGAATTGCTGGAATTCTTAACGCATCTGAGTTTTAAAATCTGCCAGTTTTGCCGTTAATTTTGCTTCAAGTTTAACTTCAAACTGGGCCTCCATCTCGGCTGTTTTGTCTGATGGCTCCATTTGAGCTGTTTTATCTGATGGCAGAGGAACTTCCTTTCTTTTCTTTTTTGTAGGCGGGGAAGAGGTGGGAGTTTCTGTAGGAGGCGATATTGGGGTGTCTAAGGGTAAAGGGCGAGTAAGGGGTGTATGAGGGTTGGGTGATGGCCTGTCGCAAACTTCTTACCTTCTCCCGAAGGCGGGCCATCTCCTCGTCGTGGGGGCCTGGTTTACGGCTGACTCGTTCCGCCCATGTTAGTTCCTCGGGGACTTTTGGTGGGACTGATGGTTTCCATGACGGGAAATCCTCTTGGGGTAGCTGCCCTCTTCCAGTAGTTCCTCTCTGTGCTGGTGGCTTCGTTGTTTTCGGTCGCTGTTTTGCTTTACACCACCCTGTTTCTGTAAGGTGCTCTCCGCCGCATAGGATGCACCGGGACACGCACTGACGACTTCTATCTTCCCCGTGATCTTCGCCACATCTCGGGCATCTCGGTTGCTTCTGTTCAGGGCACACATCATATCGGTGTCCTGGTGCACGACAGTTTGTGCAGGCCTCTGGTCTCGCTCGGTATGGTGTGCACAGGTGCACTCCACCATAGTAGATGATTCTGCGGGGGACGGGTCCCTGGGCAAATGTTATCAGAATATATTTAGACTTGCCCATGTGTCTTGCTAGTAGGATGCTTGCTTCCGGGTTTCGCGCTTGCAGATCTTGTAGAAGCCCTTCCTCCGTTTCATCCCAAAAAGCGTTTGATATCATGCCCCTTACTGTGTCGGCTGCAGGGGCTATGTACGCTGCTATCACGTACGCTTTTCCATTCAGGGTGATGCTTCGGATTTTAGCCAGGTTGAGCGCTGCATCCTCGCTGGTGGTGGCTACTGTGCACGTATTGTTCGTTGGGTGAACGCGTATCTCGACATCAGCACCTAGCAGTACCTTCGCTGCTGAGCAAAGGCAGTGGAGCAACAGCTGCGGCTGTATGTTCGGCATGAACAGGCCTCCCTGTGAGCGAAAAACCACCTTAATTGTGTGCTGCAGCAGTGGAGCCATTTGGAGACTTCTTGCCGTCATCTTGCCATTGCAGACGCGATTGTAGTTGTTCGTGCTGTTTTATTTTTAGATGCGAAGCAGCTTATGGTTGGGGCTATGGGGAGCCCAACCTCAAGTTTGCGCAGCGCCGTCCGCCGCTGAAGTGGAGAGAGGTGGAACCACCGGTCGCTCGGACGGTCGCCCTCAAATGTGTTCTGCATTGCGCGAGCGGGGAAACGTGTTTCTGGAGGCTCATATCTCGCATGTCCCGCCCGGGCGCTGTAGCTTTGTCAGTACGGAAAGCAGGCACACAACACAGATGCTTTGTGCGCTGTCACAGCAGCTTAGAAAAAAGGAATAGCCGAGAACTGGCCATGAAAAGGTACCGTTTCCCTGACAGAGCCGGCCAGCGTTGATTACGGGAGACTGCTAGATGATGTGTTGCTTGCACGCGTGGTATCTTGATGTCATTTTAACTTCAATAATTAACACAGAGAAGCGTGTTGGCAAAGCTTATCTTAACAGAAACTGCGTATGTCAAGCGAAAGTGTGTGCTGGCCAGGTCACTTACCATTTTTTAATGTGACAGCAGTGCTACTAGCTGATTGATTGATTGATTTGTGGGGTTTAACGTCCCAAAACCAGTTCTGATTATGAGAGACGCCGTAGTGGAGGGCTCCGGAAATTTCGACCACCTGGGGTTCTTTAACGTACACTGACATCGCACAGCACACGGGCCTCAACATTTCGCCTCCATCGAAATGCAGCCGCCGCGGCCGGGATTCGATCCCGCGACCTTCGGATCTGCAGCCGGTGCTACTAGCTGGCTCCATGCATTGCAGTTATTATATTTATAATACCGTGAGTACAGGTGCTCTTTTGCTGAACTTGTGGAGATAAGTTTTTAGTTGTATGTTCAGTGAGTGCGTCTAAGCTGGCCATGGAAGCGGCTGTGCCACTGGCGGTATGTAGCTACCGCTTTGGCTAAGTAGTAGCTGTATAGAGAATCAAGGTGGCGATAAACAGACCAAAAATATCGCGAGGTCTGCTAATGTTTTTATCACCAAAATTACACTTTGACGGGAAATCCAGACGATCGAAGGGGGCATTTCATAGTGTTGACCAATTGGCTTTTAAAACAAAGTGCCATTATAGCAAATGCACACGTTCTGAAACAAATGCTTGTACTGCAAGGAACATGCGTGGTCACAGTGGGCACTAGAGATTATCGCACCGCATTGTAATGCTGACAAAATCAGCTTCAAGAACTTGAAAAGAGCACGATTTGACGACGAGATGTGGGAGGCGAAACTTGTACGCGGCTTGTATTGCGTATTGTAATGCAGCAGCGACTCGAGAAGGTAGACGTATGAACTGTTAATATCAATCCCATAATCAATTTGAAGTCTGTTGTGGCCTGCAAGCGATGGAATTTCAGGCCAACACACACGAAAATGCAATTTCTTGTGCCGACAGCTCAGAGCGAGCGCCACTTCGCAATGGGTTTTATCCGTCGTATAATTGCAGAAACTGAAGGCTCTTTAGTTTCACGTCGGTAACGTCGTGATTCACTTTCGACACGCTCTTGGCAGCCACGAACATGATGTCGTCTAGGTCCCCTAATCTACTACTAGGTCCCTAGGGACCGACTAGGTCCCCTAATCGCGGTACTTAAAGCATGGTATATGTTCAGAATGGCAGCGCGAAAATGTTTTTCAATGCCCCAAACTTGGCTGAAGCTGCCATGCAACGGACATATGACGCTGCATATGCAGCCGCTGAGCGCGTGCGAGTTGAGCAAGGCGCCTTGGCCGGCGCAAGAACGTGCTAGCAAGCGCAAAAAGCGGGCGCCCTCACAGGAGGCAAGGGCGAGAGCAGAGAGGGAAGCGACCGCAAATCGTTCCAGCTGCTGAAACGGCGCTTTTCGGTAGCGCGCCGCAGCGCCCTCTGTCCCAGCTTGGGAGGCCTATGTCACTCCCTCCCTCTTTCCCTCCATCCATCCGCCGTGCAGCGTCCACACCCGCACTGCGCATCCTCCTCCCCCTCCTCTCCTTGTCTCATCTCCTCTCTTCTCGGCATTCCTCCTCTCCTCTCTGAACGGCGCGCGTTGACTATGGAAACGCTTGGAAGGAACGAGAACGCGCCCTCACCTGCGAGCGACAACGCTGACGCAGGCAGCGTCTGCTAGCGTCAAACCGATGCAAACGCGACACCTAGTCAAACCGAAGTCCATCCTAGAAACAGGATGGACTTCGACCCATTTAGAAAACGCATCAACCATGACTAAGAGATATTGACCCTTGAACGGCCCTGCAAACTCTGCTTGAATTCGAGACCATGGCTTTTCAGGAAATGGCCACGGCATAACAGGTGTGCCACGGGTATTTTTAAGATAAGCTCGGCAAATGGCACAGCTTCTCACTCGATTCACAATGGCATTGTCGATACCCGGCCACCATACGTGGCACCTGGCAATCATCTTCATTTTCTCCACTCTGGGATGCCCAGCATGCAATATCTGGAGCACTTCTGGTTGCAGTGCCTTCGGTATAATCACTCGAGCTCCCCACAAAGCACAGCCTTCATGCAGACTAAGTTCACTGAACCAGGAGGCAAAAGGAATCCACTCACCACCCACTGGAAGAGGGTTTCCAGAATGGACTGCATGGGCTACCTGTGCAAGCACAGGTTCTCACCTAGTCATTCGAGCAATGACTGTTGGAGACAACAGATCAGGATACGCTCGTTCCAGCATGAAGATGTCAGCTGGAGTGTACTCAGGTACGGTTTCATAGCTAGCTGGAAGTGGTAATCGGCTGAGGCCATCTGCATGGCCCAACATACTTCTTGGCCTATATATAAGCTTGAGCTCATAACTTGAAAGTGTCAAGGCCCACCTTATGACTCGAGGTGATGCTTGGCTGGGCACTGCATGGTTAGAAGCGAGCAAACCCAGCAGGGGTTTGTGGTCAGCAACAGCTGTAAATCGTCTTCCCCAAAGGTATTGGTGAAACTTGCTGACACCAAAAATCAACGCTAACGCTTCCTTGTCAATTTGGCTGTAGTTTCTTTCAGCGGGCAGCAACGATGTTGATGCAAATGCTACTGGCCTCTCAGTTCCTTCACTATGCTTTCCTGAACTTTTCACTCCACTTGTGGGGTCTACAGCGTCGTACTTTGGGGTGATCGATGTACAACCTCTCGAGCCTCTGCCTGGTTCCTGTTTACCCATAAGCATCGCTTGAGGTAGTGAGGAAATATGTCAAGTGGTAGCAAGGACGCTGGGCTGCATTAGCTGACGACTCTTTAAAGGACACGTTTCAACCTGTCCTGTATTGTAAGGTCAAACGAAGACTCATGAATGTGGAATGCATCTTCGGCACCATGTTTGACTACCATGACAACCACACCTCAAATATGGCCTCTCTCCATCCTGTTTGTGCCTTAGAGTGCTAGTGACGACCTACATGTCCTCAACAGGCAGGCACTCTCCTTGTATCAGAGAACGCTGTGCCAACTGAGTTCAAGGACACCAGGTTAAACACTAGGGAAATGTCACTGGACGTCATTAGAGCAGTCGCTTTTGCAGATACCCTCATCCACGCAGTGCAATAATATATGGCTCACATGTACACAAGAGCCTCTGCGAAGTGTTGTGGGGCTCCTTCTAAGTGCCCAAACTGTGCCCCTTCCAAAGAATGTCCCCAGATCAAAAAAGAGATCTCCACACTAAAACAAATGGCGCAGCTCAGTGCACAAATAGGCCGCCGAAAAAGTTCATAGATGACCGTGATCACCGTCGAAGGTCCTGATGATGGACAATGTCAACTTTTCAAGAAAAGTTTCCTCATCAAGAAATACCATCAGTGCAAGTTTCAAACACGTGAAATGACAATGCTGAAAGGGACAAAACTGGATCTCTATCTGTGAACGAAGGGCCACCACTGAGAGCTGCATAATCCATAGCAGAGCCACAGCAGAAGCCAGTATGGCAAGGTGCTGCATCTTAGGAGTGACAAGACACATATGGATCTTCATGGATGCCATTTGCATGTTACTAAACAGCATGCACATAGAGATTAAAGCACTGAGGACACATATAAGGCACATCACCTGGTCTCTCGACCAGAAGCCGGGCCCAATATCATTTTTCTCCAAACAGTAACTGCGCAAGCCAAATCAATATGGACTTTCTTCACTCCTGCCGATTACTGATACTGATTTCCAGCACACTCTACATGGAAACTTCATACTTTCTCACCATTGTACCAGGTCACAGAGGAATGAGCCACATTTCAGGAGCTCTCCTTTATGCTCCTTAGACTCAACCCCAGCCTTCAAGTACGTTCAAGGTTTCGCTGAGGAGATGCTACCCATCTTCACCGACTATGGTTGGGTGCCTCACATCTACGAACGCATGTGTGTTCCACTTGGGAATGGCCAACAGAGCAGCCTGCAACCACTGTGGTGGTGCAGAATCTATCGACATTTGCAGCCTCTTGTTCTGCTTCACAGTCAGCACACTTCTTACGAAGCTCTGCAATGTTACGCTTCAGAGGACTTGCACTTTCATCATTGTCCCTCCCACAGTACTTAAAGAGAACTTTAGCAGGGTGAACATGCTCATCACAGATCTCAGCATTAACCTGCTGCGGTGAAATTTGATGGTCTGGTGTGATGGGGCGCTGAGAAGTACTGGAAGTGCAACTGTGCTGACTGTGCAGATCCGTACGTGTAGGTGCAGTACAAGATAAAATGCCTTGGTCATTGGCAGCATGACTAATTTCCATGACGCCTTTGACAAAAGATCAAGTGTCTTGTCCAGCTTCTGCGCACATCTTAACACTGAGTACATGTGAAAACAGAGCCTGAGCACTTATTCTAGTGTCTCAAATTATCATCAGCAACGCTAGAGCAGACAGCACATCTTGGCAGAGTAGGACGTTTTGCACATAACAATGCTGAAGGATCATCTCCATGCCCCAGTGTTCTTTTTGGAGCGATACTTGCCACACTGTCACTGGAACCGATGGGATGGTCATGCACTCTAAAAACAGCTTCTGTTGTTGCATGGCACATACTCGAAGATGCATCTGCTGGCATGCAGTTCGCTAGTAGTCCAATGGGCACTGTAGCAGTCGCTGTAGCCAGAAAGAGGTGCCTTGGAATGGCTGCAAAAATTTCAAGGTCTTAGTTAAAAGCAGCAGCAGTCAAACATTACAAAAAGATCTGCTCCATGCCACTGTACTAACATAGACAATAGCGAACACTGCTGAGTAAAGCCAAATTAGCACTATGAATCTGGCTATGATTTTTACACAATAAAGCAAACTCAGAATCTTGTTTTGTGCTTCTGATTCAACATGAACTCGTGCAAAGTCACGCAAATTTCTGTTCTTCAAAGCCAACAAGTTCCCCCAAGCAAGTCCAGGAAATATGAACACAGGTTGATCCCGTGAATGCAATAATGCATTCCTCAAATGCAAATATCTATACCTTGACGCTCTTAGTGCACTAATGCTCTTGCAGTGCCACAGTATATCCTCGGATCTTTTCAAAACAGATGCCCACTTACTGGATACGACACATAGCTGAAACCAAGACTGCAATATTAACCAGCACCAAGACGTAGAATAAAATGGCACATTTATGAGAAAGCAAGTTCATGTCCTCCTTGCCATATCTTCGGTGTTCATAAATTAATAATGAGTGTGCCACAAAAACAGAGACACTCGTTTTTACAGTTTTATATGCTGTGAACAGTATTAACCACTTTACTGATTGTTCACCCTGCTCCTTACCACAGTGAAGTTAAGGAGGCACCCTGAGACATACTGTCCAGTAGTTGTGAAAATATGACCCATTACACCGAGCTCTGCATCAGAATACCATAGCCGCAAGTGTTACCAGCACCACAGATCTTACTGGACCCTTCGTTCACCCTTAGCGAACCTGACTTTAAAGATTAATCTGGAGCCGTGTCCCATCATTTAAAAACTACAGATGCATTGACTTCATCCACATCACCGCACAAGGCTCGTTTATGATTGTAATCATGTATTGTTCCAACTTCCACAGTGAATAGGGTGCAGCAGGCGCAAGCATGATGCCATTATAGATGTCAAAATTCATTGTTTTCCCTACCTGGGTTACATGACCTTTCCTCTGCAATGAGCATATGCGAAGCAATTCGTTAAACAGGCCGGAAGTTTGCACATGAAGTGCAACTATATTTGTCATTTTGTCAGTGAAATCCTTCAGCAACAACTTGATGAGGGCTAGTTGGTGCATATCTAGACCAAAGAAGTAACAGCGCAAAGGAACAAAGACGGCAAAGAAACGAAGACGCAGTGCTTGTCCTGTGGTTTTCGTTTCTTCGCCGTCTGTGTTCTTTTGAGCTGAAATCCTTCAGACCAATGTAATCTGAGGTGGTCAGCAGCACACGCGCACCTTTTCACGTTTGAAAAAACATGACTTAATGCTGCAATGCAGAAACTTAGCACAGCACTAAGCGAAACACAGATGGCTACAACATCCATACTTGTCTGGATATCGTAGCCATCTTTGTTTAGTTCAGTAGCGCTGCCAGACAGAACAGTGCTTTCTGGAGTTGCCAATATGGGCTGTACACAGCGGCAAGGTTAATTCATTGCACATTGGCAGCAAGTCTGTCCCACATAAAGGTTCACACGCAGTACCTTATTTTTATACTCATAGTTTACTTAATTCGCAAAGCTGAAGTATGGTAAAAGGAATCGGAATGAATTTCATGTGCTTCCCTCATAATGCAGCCACAGCAGGTACGTGAGCGTGAATGTCAATGTACTTTGTACACCATATGTACGAGTGAGCCTCACATAAAATATTCGCCAATTTTCCTGCACACTTAATGCGAGAAGGGAACACTGTAGGAACGGCGTTTGGCCTCAATTTCCTTAAACCATGCTGTCTCCTCTGTTTGAAGTTGGAATCTTTGAAATGAGCCTGGAATAATAAAAGGCCACATCGATTTGAACATAACTATGAATGGTTGTTTGATGAACCAATGAAACAATGCCATGAGCAAGACGCATAAGAAGGATAGTACCAGATGTACTAGCTTGCAAGTGAATAGTGGAGTGTTGTAGCATATCCAACTGACGGAAACTAAACCCTATTGCTTCATCTCCCCAGTCCACCCCTAAGTACATTATCAAACTGCAGATTCACAGCTTGACCACGCCACATATATATATATATTGTTAAGCCTGAACCAGCACACTAATAGTAAACATGTGACAATATTTTGCAGTGCTAACAGTGATGGAAATGGCCAGGAGCAGTTTGGGGCACATTTTGTAGCACAAATAATCGCAATTTGTAACAGCCGATCTGAGTTTACTAGTATCTTGCCAGAACAAAAACAACAGCATAACAACTGTTTTAGCATTCTGATTAGAGATAATACAGGGCAAATTTAAGCACTCAACTAGGATGTGTAAACTGCACCAAAATGAATGACTGTACCAGAACATTTCTTGGAATGTAGCAGACAGTTAAACAGTTAATTAAACAGTGCGCATGAGGTTTCTGGTGAGTAGGTACGTTCAGTAGACGCAATATTTTGTTGGTATCCGAAGCCTCAATTTACGCGTCCTAGAATGGAGGAGCATTTTCAACAGAGTGTTGACTACTGTAGACTCACTCCAGACGTATTTGTGGCCACACTGCTAGAGTTCATTACAGCTGGCCTCTTCACCACCAATGCAGGGATGTTATTGCACGTGCAGCTGCAACGTAGCTTCGTACGGCGTCGATGCAAAGTCCGCCAACAAATTGCAAAACATCCGAATCCCACACTAACGGTTCTCGGACTAAGCGCGGGCGCAAAGCGAAGCTGGCGCGAGCTCACGCGCAAGAGGATACGGCTCGCGAAAGTCTGCACACGGGCGAGCCGCATATGCAAGCTTCCTCGCCGGAATGGTTGATTACTGCGACTTCACCTTTCCTTATCTGGCTACGCGCACAAACACATCCAAACTGCACACACAGCAAAAAACGTTCTATAAGATAGGTAATACTCACAGAGCCAACACGAGAAGCGGCAGTCGACTCTCGGCTGTCTCGCTTCACTTCAGCGAGCCAACGTTTCCGTCGGCTCAGGCTTCTTGGGAGGCGGAACATTCGCAGGCCCTTTCTGCTGTGATTACTGCACAGAGGCGCGCAGCACTCAGGCATATCTGTTCCTCAGGCTCCGCTGATGGTGTTTAGAGCGCTATCACTACCTTCTGCGCAGTCTTATCGGCAATTCACGGTCAGGAAGCATCCGGCAAAGGCACTCGTACGCAGTCGCCTTGGTCGCAGTGCATGTGGGACCACAGTGGGGCCACAGAACACTTATACAAATGGTGGGGCCCAAGATAGTGCCAACGGCGCACCGTTTCCCTCTGGTAACAGTGTTTTGGCGGGCAGCGCTGCGTTGGCGGCATGTGGTATGTCAAAGGCTGGCGCCACCCTAAAAAAAGCAGTCATGTAGGCTCCCTACGTTGTTATGTGTTACCGTGACATCTGGTAGCAAAAATTGCTAGTTAAAGGGGCCCTGAAATGAAATATCACTCGCCTAGTTTTGCACTGAAACAGGTTCCTTTTATTGTGCCGAGATACATGCAACAAGAATGTTCAAGATTGACACAGAAAAACAGAAGTTATTCAACTTACAAATTCAAAATAAAAGCAGACAGCCATACATGACATTCGCCATTGCATTTCACTCACACGGAGGCCGATTATGTAGCAGCCAGTCAAAACGCGGCACACATCTCGCCGTACCGGAACCGTGCTGCCCATTGTGGCCATCTTGCCACAAGCGGTCGCCGCACTTTTTGACGGCGTCGTTGCCATGGCTTACAACAACCACGTGGGCCGCACAAGCTAGCAGACGACTCTGTGTTCACGTGTTGGTAGAGAACGTCGTGGTGTTGACAAATGAGAAGGCATTGAGGATGAGCTCGTCGGACTGGACAGACCTCGAACGCGAGCTTCTGCGAAGAAGCGAGGCCCTGCATGTCGTCCCGTATGACGATACGCCGCTTGAAGCGGCGGAACCGGTACAGGGACCGACGTCACGCGAGGACCCTGCAGAAGAACCACCGATGATGATGACGTAAACTGGTAAGCCTCATGTATGCTCGTCCTTCCGCTGTTTTATTTAACGACATTCAAGTAAAGTAGTGAACGACGTCTGATGTGCATTCTGTGCGCCTGCAGGTGTCAATGCGGCAGGTTCCAGCTTATGCCAACGGCGCCGGAGCGTATGTGCTGCTGGGACATGCCACAATGCACGTTGCGCAACGCAACATGCATTTGTGAAGATGTTCATTTCTGCACGCTGTGCCTCGACACAGAAGTCTTACGCGTGGCATACTGCGAGCTGCAAGAAAGGGGCGAGGAGCCGCAGACTGACTACCACAAGTAGGTTTCATTGTAAAGCTGGCAAACGCTGCGCGCGGAAACGATCTGCACCCATACTAGCCCTGTTTTCCGCTTGGAAATGTTCAAATCTCACATTTTAAGTAAAACCAGCAATATTGATTCCAAATAAAAAGCATTGTATTATTAAACCTCTGAAATATGTGCAAGTTGGTCTCTGTAAAATAAGTTTTAAAGTACATCTGCTTGTCTGCGAGTTTGGTATAATGTAGCAGATTGACATCGTGTTTCCACGATTTTCATCACGAGTATTCTTTCCAAGTATGCAACAACTGTTTGCATGTTTTGTGTCGAATTCTTACACAGCTTTAGAACTTGAAAACCCACTGAATAATTAAAGGTTATTAATGTGCTCTGTACTGTTATGCAGTTAATAATATTGCTGAAAAAATGCATCTTTAGATATATATCTTTCCAAACCAGAACAGGATAGAGTACAAGAGACAGTGGAAGTGCACAAAGAATTTTCATTTATTTTCCAGGAAATATCGATGCACAGCTTACCGCCAGTTTACCCGCTAGATGTGGGGCTGGCTCGGCCTAGGAAACCGAAGGGTAATACCTTCCTGCGCTGTCTGGCTCATCAGGAAGATGTTTCCGTCAGAACATTATTCAGGTTTTAAATATCCTGAACTGTAATAAATTGAGCAACTGTAGTCTGTTTCACAGTTTACTTAATTTTTACACAAATGAACAGGAAGTACAACAGATCCTCATTCCACAACATAACATAGATCATGATGCAACCATAGACACTTTATCAAAGAATGTCATCTCAGATGTTGCGTAAACAATGTAGAACTTTATGCATGGCAAGCATTGTGAGATGGGAACGTACACTACAGAAGTAGTCAACAAACAGCAGTAGCAAAAACAGACAGCACACGATAGCAATCATAGTAACACAAATTTAAGGCCAATGTTATGCACAATGCTGGTCGAAAGAACTATTGTTATTAATAATTATTTTAATGACATAAATAGTGCACTAATTCATTTTAGCCATAGCAAGTTTTACATGTTTTCATCCTCGCTTACTTTACTTTGGTATACACTTTAAAAATGGTTGGAAATTTCTGAACTACTGAAAACCTGTGCAGACTGCACAACCCACGTGGTTGTGTGGTCCAGTGCTTTGGAAAGCACTGGACCACACAACCACCAGCTTGAAAATTCTAGTCAAGAATTTGATTTCAGCATAAACGGTTGGAAAGTCTGGGGGGGAGCCCTGCCCCCTCTGGAAAAATGTTAGGGGGCGGGGTCCCTGTACAGGTACATGAATAAGTGCCAACATAACAAATGTTGCCAATGCAGTGTTGGAGGTACATTGGAGGGAAGAGTGTTAAAGACCAGAATTGACCAGAGTTGAAGAATTAATGTTGCCTTTGAAGAAAGGTTACCTCTATCATGCAAAGCCAATGAACACAAATGGCAGAAAAGAAAAGACGTCTATAGTTCAAAGTCTACTTGTTAATAACCACTGCATGCCAGCTTAAACATTTAGACCTAGAGACTTGGAGTTACTACCAGGTACCACACGACTGTGGGCAAATTGGGTGTCCTGGAGAGGACTGAAGTGGTTATCGCAGAAATACCTGGACACTAGAAATGGAGTTTCTGGCATGAGTTGCAAGCAAGAGACACTGAAGCCTAGGCTGTGTCATCAGCTCTGTCTGTGTGAACTCAGACCCTGGGAGCATCTGGAACCAAGCTTACCAATGCCTTTTTGCTAATAACTTATGTTCTTGCAACTACCTGCAGTGATTCAACCAGATAGTTCACTGCAACAACAGCCGCACACTGATGAACAAGTTTGGCTGTCTGAGGTTCTTCCTAAGAGATCACGGGGTACTGGCTATATGGGCCTGCCAACTAGAAAAGTATGCTACAAGCACGTCATTGAAAAACTGAAGAATCACTTGGGTGGCTGAACACACGTCAAGCAAGAATACTTTTTCAGGCTTTGTATGTTACCTTCACTTCAGTCAACCTGAAAATTTCATGCAACCATGAACAGGTTGTCATCAGTGTGTGAGGACTAGAAACACTTGGGCGAGCAAGGCATCCTTTTTCAAGCTGTGTAATGTGTTGCTACACATTTAACCACGACATAATGATACATAACCTAAGATCTCATGGCCAACAAAGGATAGTGGTAACATAACGTCTATCACTGAGCTTGACTATTATTATTTTTATCTAGCAGAGTGAAAGAGATCAATGAAAAGACCGATCCTTCCATGAGGAGGTATTGTCTGGGACAAGTGAATCCCACAGACCTATTGACACGCGAAGTTTCAATGGACAAGCTGGGGTCAAGCAGCATGTCGAGCAGCATGTCATGGCTAAGCGAGTCACAGGACAGATGGCCAGTATGGCCCCAACAACCTATCAGCATCGACGATAGGATAATCTGTGAAATGATTGCCGTTCACATCGCAATCTCATGTGAGCCGAAGGAAAGATCACTTCTGGACATTGAGAGCTACAGCATAATCGAACAGCTGCTCATGGTACTAGCGTGGATATTCCGATTCATCGAACACTGCTGACGCAAAGATGGAGCACACACCGGTCTCTTAGTAGCCAAATCCCCAATGCATAAAAATGCTGTATCGGGCATGTACAGCATCTGGCTTTTAGCAAAGATAGTATATGCTCTACTTCAACAGGTAGGCCTACAAAGGCAACCTCTCACCTCAAGGACCTCAACCCATTTTCGGATGCCAACAGCATCTTTTGGGTTGGCGGGCGTTTGTTACATCTTGACGCATCTGAGGAAGTAAAACACCCAGTTATACTTCCTCACAATCATCACTTTTCTAGGTTGCTAACGATGAGAGCACACCGCGAAAATGCTACACGGAGGAGTGAGAGACACCCTGTCACAGCTGCGAGAGCGCTATTGGATCTGCCAGGCACGAACTTTGGTGAAGGTCAGACATGGATGCTATACATGCAGGCGCTTCAGAATTGTCCCTGGCAATGCTCCAACTGCTCCCATAGTGCGTCACTGTTTAACGACGACGAACCCATTTGAAGTAACCGGAGTCGGCTTTGCAGGACCTCTGTTGCGACTCTAGCTGGAGACAAAATGTAACATTGCGCTCTTCGCATGTGCCACATCATGAGCAGTGCACCTCAAGCCGGTTTCCAGCACGACTTCAGAAGCCTTCCTCATATCTTTATGACACTTTGTAGCACAAAGGGGTCTAGGGGCTACCTTGTGTCGTTTAGTCAGACCAATGCAAGAACGTTTAAGACGTCAAGGGACTTAGAGAAGCTCTTCAATTGCTGTCCCAAGAGGACGTAATGGCATACTTGAGCCAGAAGAGCATCACCTGGAAGTTTATTCCTCCCAGCACTGGAAAAATGGCAGCTGTCACCCTTCAAGCCATGCTCATATTTTTTTTGTTAAAGAAACACTGTTTCCCAAAACAGCTCACGATCTTCCGCATCAACAATATTTAACCATAGCACCAGTAACAGAATAGCCACGCCCATTGGCTGTCTGAAACGACCGATGCAAACGAGCAGCATGCTCTTTCCACTGAGGGCAAGAATTCGCTCGCCCCTCCATGATAGTCCAGTGGCTATGGTACTAGGCTGCTGATCTGAGGGTCGCGGGATCGAATTCCGGCCGCCGCAGCTGCATTTCGATGGAGGCGAAATGTTGAGGCTCATGTACTGTGCGATGTCAGTGCACGTTAACCCCAGGTGGTCAAAATTTCCGGAGCCCTCTACTACAGCACCTCTCATAATCATAGCTGGTTTTGGGACGTAAAACCCAAGAAATCAATCAAGAAGTTGCTCAAAAAGACAGTAATAATTTTCTACGAGATCAAACAAACAATTGGGTTGTACTACTACCATTCCACATGCCAGAAATGCTTGCATTCTTGTCTGACAACCATGTGAAAGAGTTGAGAAATTTAGACTTTAGCTGTCTTGTTCCTCGGTGGACACATGGCTGCATCCCTCCAATGCCAGAATTCTTGGAAAAACGAGACTGCTGTGCAATGATTAAATCAGATTTTGACTGCCTTGGCTGGATGAGCTGAATCGCTGCCAGTGGCTGGTGGCTGCTGCTGGCACTGCTCCATTCATGCTCTGCCTTTCTGAGAGAGCTGCACGAAGAGCACTCCTGCAGCATTTCTGTAATCAGCTCACTGACATAATCTGAAAAAAAAAAAGAAAAAGCAGCATCATGTGTTTTGCAAACAGCTCTTCAGAATACTACGTACTGTAACTGGCGTTGCTCTTAACCGGGCAGACTATTTCTGATCCCTTCTTTGCACGGAGCACCTTCCTTTTCCACCTTTGTGCACCATTCTTTGTAAGAGCAGCATCATGTGTTTTGCAAACAGCTCTTCAGAATACTGCGTACTGTAACTGGCGTTGCTCTTTACCGGGCAGACTATTTCTGATCCCTTCTTTGCACGGAGCACCTTCCTTTTCCACCTTTGTGCACCATTCTTTGTACTAACTACTTGCTCTCGGCCTGCATTTTCATTCTGGTGCAGAGCTGCAAGCTGCGTCCTGTGAAGCATGCAGCAACATTTCAAGAGTTGAAGCACTTTGAGCATGAAGCCAAGAACTTGGGTGTACTTCTGTATTAAAAATAGGCAAAATATTGCCCAAGTGAAACACACCTTGCACGCATCATCTTAGAGCTGAATGCAACAGATTTGGGGGCATATCGAATGAGGAGGCTATGGAATGATTCCAGGCTGTACGTCTGCCCAGATGGAGATACCTCACGTCCTTCAACAGTCCCTTCTCCATTGCAATTGTCACCAGCCATGCGTAAGCTGGGGTGCCTGAAAATATTTTCTTTTCTGTGAAGCATGCCAAGCCACAACCAAACAAGAAACTTACCTGGTGTCAACGACTTTCCATTTGACACACCCCCGTGCAGACATCTAGGGTATGGGCTGTCGTGGCCAGTCTGTACATTAATTACATGATTGAGCATGCCTGAAAAGTGGATGAGTACACAAGTAAGTTTTACCTTACATTACACTGACAAGGCAGTAGCCACTGAAAGGTAGCTTCATTCCCTCCACCCCAATGATTGTGCAACTACTTAGTATATGAAGTAAAAAATAAGTACTGAGTTTATAGGAACATCCTTTCCCACTAATTTTATGACATTAACTCTCAACAAAACAGCAGGCATGTGATTGGAATGGTTTCTGCATTTATGAAGCTACAATCAATATCGTACAGTAGGCAATGTATCAGACTGTTTTCGTTACTTGGCGCAAGTCAGTTTTTCTAATGTCACACGTCTAGACCACTTTGGCATTCACAACACCTGAATTCACATCCTTCAATGCCACCTCACTCATTGGCCAACAAAAGAACTCCTGCGCCCAGTGCAGAGGACGCAGCAAAATGGTAGTGTAAGCCAGATCTTGCTACACGCTTGCTCATTCTCTTTCAGTCTTATTTTACTGATGCTGCTTCTCCCCTGCTTCTTTCTCTTATATTGTCTGCTTCCTCTTCTTTGTCGTCTTCCCGCTCATCGTCCTCTTTTCTTTCTCTTCACCTCTCTGCCGTCCCCTTCCAGTTCTTCATTCTTTTCTTCAGCGTCTGTGCCTTATTCCTTTTGTTCGCTGTCATTTCTTTTCTCCTTTTTTCCCACCTCCACCCACTTTTTCCATGCCTTCATCGATGGTTTTGTTCCTGTAGATGACCAAAGTGGCCGGAATATCGCACGGGAGATTGTGAAGTTCTTAGTGAACGTTGGGATTGATATGGAGAACCTTCGAGGGCAAGGGTACGATGGCGCAAGTGCGATGGCTGGAAAAGCAAATGGCGTGCAAGCAGCGATTCGCGAGAAATACCCAACTGCTTTGTATACGCACTGTGCCAGCCACTGTTTAAACTTAGTGCTTTGTGCTGCTTGTTCTGTAGCTGATATTAGGCACTGCTTCGGAACAGTCAAGGAGACTGCGAAATTCTTTCGCAAATCGGCAAGCCGATCAAACGTGCTGCGTGCAAAGATCGCTGACGTGCGATCCGAGTCAAGGCGCAAGCGACTTCTCGGCTTGTGTGAGACTCGTTGGGTGGAAAAGCATGACGCGCTTCTTTCTTTTGTTTCTCTTTTTGACTGTGTCATTGCGGCGCTGGTTGAAATTGAATTAAATGGGAGTTCCGAGAATGCAGCCCAGGCGAACAATATGATATCTGCCCTGCTATCACCATCCTTCATTGTGGGCCTCCATGTCGCAGAGCACGTCCTGGCAGTGACCCTGCCTTTATCGAGACAACTTCAGGCAAAAAATTCGGACATGTGTACGGCGATTGGTCACATAGATGTTGTGCAACGCACAATTGAGCAATACCGAACAAACGCCGAGGCGTGCTTTGGGGAAGTATTCTCCAAGGCTCAAGAGTGTGGAGAGCGCCACAACGTTGAAATAGCAAAGCCAAGGATTAGGAGCCTCCAACAACATCGCGGAAATGATCACGCAGAAAGTGCAGAGGAATATTTCCGCAGATCCGTGTGTATACCTTTCATCGATTTTATACTTTCTCAGCTAAAGCAGCGATTTGAGAATCACAGGCGGTTGATAGAAAGTTTCGGTGCATTGATTCCCGCAGCAGTTCCTCCATCACATGGTGCCCGCCTAAGGCAAGCGAAGGAACTAATTCTTGCGTTCTCTAACGATGTGGATGAAATTGCTGCTCTCGGTGAATTTAGGCTCTGGTGGACTAAGTGGGAGTCAACAGGACCAAGCTTGCGTCTTAGCACTGGGCTCGACGCCCTTCCTCACTGTGACAGCACATTTTACCCCAATATTTATAAGTTGCTGCAAATATTGGTAACACTCCCTCTAACCACCGCCACAGCAGAAAGATCGTTCTCCAGTTTGAGGAGACTAAAAACCTACTTGCGCTCAACAATGTCCGAGGAGCGGCTGGTTGGCCTAGCCCTCCTCTACTGTCACAGGGATATAAACATAAATCATTCTGATGTCATCGACCGTTTCGCGAAGCTTCCCCGCCGTTTGGGGTTTGTTCTCTAGCTTTTCTCTAAGGATTGCATGCGGCTCTGTAAATGCTTTAAAACCTACTGTCAGATTTCTTCCCATCGCTCATATTCATAGGCCATTTTTCTTCCAACACCTACTGAGAGCTAAAGAAAAACCACATTCCTTAAGTTGGAGATGTTTTTAACTATCGTGTAGCGCTATTATTTCTCAAATTAGTAACTAAACAAGTTGGTTACGACTTCACCGGTTCTGATCTACTTCTTAATCCTATTAGCACAAGGTTGCAGCCCGACAAAACCTTCTGTTACCCACATATCATACTAATTACGATAAAATGTTATCCCCCTTTTGTGCAGCAGCACTTTGGAATAGTCTAGCATATGCCAAAAAATTGTCTTCCACTTCATACTTATCTTAACTCCAGCTAAGAAATTCGCTTACTTATTGCATTGAAATTTGGATAACATTATTTGCTCACTTGTAGCCATGTATTTTGCTACGTCTGCGTATATTATCATTCGCTTTTTTACGTGTGTCCGGTTTCCTGATTATTTTTACTCCTCTGTATTCCACCTTTTGTGTAACGATTAATCAAGGATCCTGGTGCAGTGCTATGTGACCCTTGTATGTTTGTTATTTCTTTTACTGCATTGCATTGTCCGAAACAATAATAAGTTATTGAAACCGCTGAAACTGTAAAAGCCGCTAATCTCGTTTCATTGTGTTGTTACATATTCTGTTGGCTTCCTTATTTTAGATTCCACGTTTTGGATACTGTGCCATAAATGCAAGTGCCTCCTTTTATACGTTAGTACTCCATCACTCCCATGTTACTGTTTATGAAAACTGTTAGCATTTCATCAGTCACTGTGAACTATACGCGGTTGGGGTTCTTGTTTCTGGCCCAGTGGCGAATTATGAAAAGCGCAGAGCGACGCTGCTGCGTTGTACCAACCCGTTTCCACAAAGGAAACGCCTCAGCTACTCAAAGGAGAGACGTGGTACAGACTTTTAAGTCAAGACTTTTACGTCGTCTAACCCTTTGTTGTTCTGACGGAAACATACATATGTTTTCTGTATATGTTGAACTCAAAAGCAACATAAATTATTGCTTCAGGTACTTCCGCATTCGCGAGATCACCATTGTTATTTCTAAATCAAGCGACGGAGTCAGTGCTCCTTGGAGCGCCTTTTGATGCTCGCCGTTTTCAGACAATGTTAAAAACGTGTCGCAGCGTCCTTCAAGAAGAAACCTGTGCTACATGTGGTGCATGCAGAGTTTTGATCCTAACTGTGCTGAATGGCCTCGACTGGACTTATAATCAATGCTGACGTACGGACCCAAAATGTTTGTATGTGCGAAGTATTTGTTATGTGATTTACTGCGTTTCAATAAAAACAAAGCATTAAAAAATATGGTCTTTCACTCTATGGTGTTTCCTTGTGGTTAACATAGAGCTCATCATAATCCACACGTTGCCCTGCAGTAAGCAACCACATGGAAATATAGTCGAGCAATGTAATGCCTCTGCCTGCACAAGGAGTCTGTGTGAGCACCATGCACGCCAATTTTCTCTGCGCGGAGTTCCACTTGCTTCCAGTTTTCACCTACACACCTGACCTGACATCACAGAACGGCAGTAAACAATGCCAAAATCATAAGAGCGACCTGACAGGTCCTCCAAGACCACCCAATGGTCCTATGCAATCTTCAAGCCCCTCCTACCCCGCCCCCCCCCCCCCAAAAAAAATAAAAAAAATTACAGCATATCCACGGAGTGAATGATGATGAGTGGGCGAAGCTCGGGATGTTCATCGTAGATCGTGCCGAGTTCCGGATTAATTTAGTTAACGCGCACGCTACGAACCATTATGGTTCAACTATGCACAAGTGAAATCTCCCACCGGCACTTCATTCCAAGTCAAGTTCCAGTGCCTATATATATATATATATATATATATATATATATATATATATATATATATATATATATATATATGGGTTGCCGGTGAACGCTTCTCCAACGCGAGTAGTCGGTATTTTTCTCAATCAAGAAACTTGCTAGGAGACGCTGCCTGCGCCAACGTTGTCACTCGCGGGTGAGGGCGCGTTCTCCTTTTTTGCGAGCTGGTAGAGCGTTCATCAACGCGCGCCTTTCGCTCTCTCTCTCTCTCTGTCTCTCTCTCACAAGACAGAGAGGCACGAGCGCGTGCGTGTCTCCCGGCAGGCACGCGCCGGTGGCTACCTACTACATACAGCGGGGACGCACGACGCACGCCTTAAGGAGCTGGGCCTCTAAAAAAAAAAAAAAAGCTACGCGCTTGAGCGGCCGTATACACTGGCTCTTCAAGCCCCCCCCCCCCCCCCCCCCGAAAAAAAATCCTGGCTACGCGCCTGGTCCATATGGATGCCCGACGTGGATGGCGGCCAGATCTCCGATATTGCTCGCTACATCTCGGCCACCTCCGCCCTGAAGGAGCTTCACCTGGGAATATGGCTGCCTGAGACGTTTGCAGAAGGGGCGAAGATAGGATGGGCGGTCATCTTGGAGTCACTGCGCCAGAACGCTAGCGTGAACGAGCCGCACGTTATAGCGGTGTCCATGACAGCACCGCAAATAGAGCTCTTGGCAGACGCGCTGTATTGCAAACGGAACGTCCACAGGCTCCACGTGAGAATGGGAATGCCTGAGCTTGCCACTGCCTTTGTTCGCCGTCTCCGCGAGGGGATCGAGAAGAACTACAGCATCCTGTTGTTTTGTGGGGTTTAACGTCCCAAAACCAGTTCTGATTATGAGAGACGCCGTAGTGGAGGGCTCCGGAAATTTCGACCACCTGGGGTTCTTTAGCGTGCACTGACATCGCACAGCACACGGGCCTCAACATTTCGCCTCCATCGAAATGCAGCCGCCGCGGCCGGGATTTGATCCCGCGACCCTCGGATCAGCAGCCGAGTACCTTAGCCACTAGACCACCGTGGCGGGGCCTACAGCATCCTGAGCGTCACCGTTGACTGCTTGTTGCTCAGTCGGTCTAGCGTGTACGAGGAATGGTTCGCCATCCGGGACGTGACACGGCGCAACTCGGACTTCTTTGCTCGAGCTGCGTTGTTTGTCAATGGCACTGTAGTCGACAGGTAAGCACGGCTGTCACGTGCGGTCGTCCACATTATAAAAACGAACACGCGAGTGCGCAGTCTGCGCTCTGCGGCAGTGCCTTGCCGGTGGTCTATCCGAGTCCTGTATTCGCCCACTCTAATGAGCGGAATAACCAAGTATCACAATAGCCAAAGGTATACTATATTCCTTCCCCCGTTAGAAAATTGTTCTGGCCGCGAATATATAACGTCGGAGACGGTTGTGCTTCCTCTTGTGTCCACTTTCTGGCATTCTAAGCACTGCCCGCAAAGAACGGGTGACATGCACGCGAGTTGCCGTGTCATAAAGATGGTGGATGTTATTTCGTGTCCTGTTAGATAACAGCTTGGTTTGAACAGTATTTTTACCGCGCAGACCAGTTCGGCAACTTAAGATGGCCTCATGAACAGATGGTTGTAAGTGGCCTCACGGCACATGACCATACAAGGATAACGTAGGGTTCTTGTATCACGTTTTGAGGTCCCGCATATTGCGGTGTCGCCTTTTTAGTAGAGACAATGTGTGTTGCATCTCTGTCGTTGAATAGTATGTACGATGAGCGGGATTATCTTCGCTCTTGTAGTTGTCTTTATTGCGATGTTTGTTCTTTAAGATATGAACCAACTAGCCCAAGCTTCCGCTTAGAAAGTAAAGAGCAGGCGACGTGTTTGAGGTTAAGCCACGTATTACCCTGATGCATGTAGCGCAAAGCTCGTTTCTTTTAGGTGCGGAGCACCTAATTTCCAGGCTTGTCGGCGTGCATCTGCTGTCGTCACGGTGAAGTTGTCATACTATGGTAAAAAAAAAAAACAAGTATGATGGATAGAACGGGTTCGAAATAAACTAACATGATTTCAAGTAATTTTAAATAAAGGAATAATCAGCATTTAATTGTCTTAATGAGAGAAAATTGCTAACTTTTGTGGCGAAAATTGCGTGGGCCCATCAGAAGGCCGCGCACCCAGACAGCGTATGTGTAGGGTTGGCGTCGAACGTCGTCGACGTGCCCACGGTAAAGCAAGCCCATCAGCAGCGACTAACGCTTCCTATGGGAAACACCGGCGCATCACCGCATGCTTCGCACTTTCCAAGGATTCACGTTAGTGCAGCTGTCATGATCTTTTTTTTCTTTCGTGTACCAGACCCCTAACAAGAACTTGGCAAGTACATTCCATGAAAGTCGTATTTCAGTTTACTTTATTAATTTTTCCAAAAGATGCAAAACTGCATTTTACTTAATCAGCTTTCCGTTGCGTCAACTCCAATAATTGTATATGTTTGCGCAGCATCCTAATGGATATGTAGGAATAACATAGTGCCGATATATGGGTTATACATGTATTCGCCAAGAAAACACGCTTACCTACAGCTATGTTATATATATGGTGCCATTAACATTTGCTTGAAAGCATTATTTGGAAGCAATTATGCACGAATGAAGTCCTATGGCTAATTCTTATTGATCCACTAACAATCATTACACAGCGCTTTCGGAATTGTCGGGTCAATTTTTATTTCTTTTTTGGCCACATTGTGCCACGTTGCAGAACTGCTCTGCGCACTTTTCAAGTCGCGGTTCGCTGTCTGCCGGCGTCCCGCGCGTGTAAAAATGCCATAAACGCAGCGCCAAAGAAAGCCCGTAAAAGCGCTCCTTCGTGGCACTGTTATAAGACACATAGCATCTTATTTCTTGGGGTGTGGTGTGTGTGCGCGCGCGTGTTTTGTGTTTGTTTGTTTGTGTGTGTGTGCGTGCGTGTGCGGAGGGGGGGGCATTGGAATTTTTGTAACAATGTTGGGATACACCTAACTGCCGGCCGAGCGAAAGACCCTCCGCGTACTTAGCCTTATATATAGTAATGTAGAAGGATTGGCTAGCGACGTATTGATGCATATTTGCCTATCAGCGTGAACACAACGGAACGCACCGGTGAAGAACGCAGAACCAGCGCTGTCTGACAAGTGAAATTTTATTGAACAAACGCCTAAAAAGGAAACGCACCAAAAAGACCAAACATCCTGTGACTTTCATCTCATAGCCGATTATGTGCCTCTAATCTTCTGTTTGCCTAGTATGGTCATTATCATCAAGCACAATCGTAGAAGGAATCGATAACTCGCGGGAGCTCTCCATCTTAAAGGAGACCAGCAGCATCTCTTACATAGTGTAAAAACGGCGCCCATCAGACGGCGAGCCTCCTGTGAACACCTGAGCCAAATATAAGGGAATTCGCAGTCTGGTTTCAAATACGCCTAGTGACCGCCTTCTCTTCTTTCAGCATATAACGTCGCAAAAACATTGGCTCCGCCTCTTTAAGTGGAACTAGCATTGGTGATACCATATTCGAAGAAATGTCCTCGGCAATGCCTTATTTGTTAGTTTTTAGGTCATCAAATAAAATAAAAAATTGCTGCGCATTTTACTTCCACAAAAACAAACAGAGTGAAGCAACGTAGTCGGGTTCTACTTTTGATGTCAGTTGTTGAAAGGTGGTCAAGCGATTTCCAGCTATGCTGGAAACCCAATCGCAAATTCCCTGGTGCATTCATCGCACCAATATTTGGCTGACGTGTTCAGAGCAGCCTCCACGACTATCTGTCAAGGTTTTCCGACTAAGTTCAAAAATGTGATGCAGGACCCTTTAAAAGACCGATTGACAGCTGCTTGGTTGAGCCTTCTTACTGTTACACACTGAGAGCTACACATGCTGAGCAATTATTTTCGCTTGATATTACTGGTATCTAGCTGCGCACATAGGGTTTTATATCTGTTTCGTGTGCTTCTTTTTAAAGTAATATTTTAGTTGTTAGATAGTTCCTCCTCTGCGCTCCGCTGCCTTCAAGCTTATAATCGCGCATACTCCTCAGGTTTCGGTGCAAGGTAAAGGGCACTAGGACAGAATGGTAGCCACACCAGGCATTACAACAGTATCGTGGTTTCGCCACGTGAGACTGTCGAACTTATTGATTTATCCCTTACAGATATCGTACCGAAGCCCTCGAGCTTGTAGCCGAAGAACCCTCGCTGTGGGACGAGCTCGCCCAGCAGCTATCGGTAAGCGACGCTGAGGCCGCAGCATTGGTGCGAACTGCATTGAGGAGCATCCACAGCATCGACGACTTCATGCGGGTGGCAGGCGTTGTGAAACAACGCGTGACTTGCGAAAGCCGCGAGGATGGCCGAATGCAGCTGGACGACCTCAACGAGGACTGCTGGACTCTGGTCAGACGTCTTCTCAGGGTAGAAGATGTGAGAGACCCCGCAACCAGAGTTCTGCTGCAAGGCTCTGCCATGCGGTGTTCCATATATTAGTGGGTATAAAGCTTAGAGCTAATATAATATGTTCAAAAGTACGTACTATCCCAGTTCAAACCAGAGCCTGAAAAACAAAATGAAATTCACGGCAAGATGACGGCACTTTTATTTTTTACTGCATCCCGTCAGATCCAGATCATTTTAGTTTGTGGCGGATGTTTCCTCGTTTAAGTAGATAGCGCTAAGCTCTATACGAGCCGCCATTTTATGGATACATGGCGCTTTTATGGAAGCGAACCATGGACAAGCGCCCTTGCTTGAGCTTCTCTGAGACAACACGGATCTCAGAGGCAATCGCTGCTTGTGATTCTCGGAGTCAATACTTGTTCTTTGTTGGCGAATAAACTACGTATAGATGCTGCGAAAAGTGCGTGACCAGAAATTCTTATAACATTTTTTTCTGTGTGTTTAGGTTTGACCCAGCAAAGTAACACCACCATCTTCACCTCCCCCCCCCCCACACACACACACACTTTATTTTCTCAGAATGTTCGCACCTCCAATATTTTTATTTAGGACCTTTTCCAGAACTTAACCCCTCGGATAACGCGTCGGAGGCTCTACTAACTGAGCTACAATGGCGGTCCCGTCCACTTCAATGGGTATTTCTGTACATTTAATCATGAGTGTGTTAGTCAGCTCTACCCATAGCCATGACACCTAGAGTGGAACTCGCTTTGCAGCAAGACGTTATCTATTAAGTAGAAACAAGCTGCTGATTAGTGAACCCTCGCATGCTACCTAAAGGCACCAAGTCCGCCAGAAAATCTTCCACGCCATCAAATAACGAAAGGTGAATGGATCAAGAGATGATTTCTGTGTTAGAAACAACCTAATGGATTCCACTGACAGTGATGCGAACAAGAGCATAGGGAAAACGTAAATGTATTCTTTTAGCTGTATTACGGTAATGATTACATAAATGGAAAGAAATTCAAGTGGATGGAAAAGTACAGCCGCCGTCGGTATAGGACCGTACGTAAGACCTTTCGATACCGCTGTAGCATGCAATGGCTTATTCGTCAACGGTCAGTCGAGCGCTTTGAGAGCAAAAAAAAACGAGTGTTCAGATATTGTTTTCTACAAGAACAATCACTGGGGTTTTGCGCTATTTAACTACACCGTGATGTAGTGACAAAGCGCACGAGCCTATCTATTTTAATCATGACGGTGAAGACGGTACTACGCGCACAACCGCTCGCATTCATTCGGCGCAGATATAGTTTTGGCTAACTGTGCTACGGTGCTCGCCGTCATCTGCAATATTTAAGCTTCTGCTTTCTTTTATTACTCTCAAACACAGGCGAAAATATCGCACTACCGTGGATGGTGCAGCGCTGCGAAACGGGATGTGAACGCCGGTGATGACCTGGACGGCGTGCAATGTACTGCTGCTGGTGTTTGGGCCACGCGCTCCGCAGTTCGCGTTTCATTTGACGCCGATAGTACCTACTGTAGTACTACCACGGCGCCAGGTTTAAAGAATGGTGTACTCTGGTTATAGCAAGCTCATTTCTGCTGCCGTCATGCAGCTTCCTTCTTTATTTCTGATATACGTTTAAGCTAATACCGACTTGCTGCAGAGCTTCAACGAACGCATGCATTTTCACCTACGCATACCCTTATCTAGTGAACACTTCTCGCGTTTGCCTATATTGGCCGAACAGATCAACGCCTCTGACATCAAACTAATTATCGCCGAAAGCGCAGAAGCGTCCTTTGTGCACCGAAAGCAAAAAAAAAAGAAGAAAAAAAAACCGGTCGGGAGTATTCGCCCATCTCGTCTGTTGATTTTCGCGTCACCGCGTTATCTGGGCATCCATTTAATCTGGGAACGAGGCTAGCGGTAAGCGTGTGTCAGCTGCCTGAGACACCCGAACGTGGATGGTTAGCGTTTGCAAGACACGTGTCTCAACTGTGCGCGAGTTTTCCCCAATGGCTCACTGTACGCAATACCGAGACAACTACATCGATACGTGTTGCTGAGGGGTATAGGTCTTATCACACTTTCTCATGCAATTAAATGACTGAAGTGTAAGTAAATATCACACGCGTATTTAATATTTCGCAAAGGTAAACGTACAAATCAACGCCAGTCGCAAGGCGTCGATGCACAAGGAAGTCAGATGTGAAGATGTTCATGCTCCCATTTGATGGGCGTACCAATACGTAGAATATATACGTATATATAATGTCTAAACTGTTATAGTATGTGACATTCTGGTGGCATCATGAACGCATTCATCATCATCATCACCACCATCATCATCATCAGCGCATCTTATGTCCACTGCAGCACGAATGCATCTGCCAATGCTCTCCATCCTTTCCTGTCCTGTGCGAGTCGATTCCATCTGATGCCTGGGAACTTCTTCATTTCGTCACCCATCTTACTCTCTGTCGTCCTCGGCTGCGCTTACCCTCCCTTGGTATCCATTCCGTCGTTCCAACTGTCACTCGGTTGTCTAGCCTTCTCATCGCGTGACCTGCCCATGTCCATTTTTTCTTAACTTCGACTATTTTGTCGGCTACTCCTGTCTCTTCCCTGACCCACTCGGCTGTCTTCCTATCTCTTAAAGTAATGCCTATCATTGTTCGTTCCTTCTCCCGCTATGTGGCCCTTAACTTCCTTTCTAGCTTCTTTGTAATTCTCCAAGTTTCTGCCCCGTATGTCGGTGTTGGCAAAATACGGTAGTTATATAGTTTCCGCTTGAGTGATAATAGTAAGTTCCCGTTCATGAGTTGGGAATGTCTCCCGTATGCGCGCTATCCCATGCTTGCTCTTCTGTGTATTTCTTTTATACGAGTGGGTTCTCCTGCCAGTAGCTGTCCTAGATATGTGTACTTAATTTGAGACTAATAATAGCATATTCCCGCAGTCGCGTGTAGGTCTGTTTAAAAAAGAAAGCTTGACAACAGGGAAAGCGAGGTATGTCGTGATCATATTCCTATATACTAAGTTTACAATAAAGAAATCTTGTCAAACGCAAAAAAAATGCTCTGGAAACGAAGTCAACGTCAATTTATATCCTCGTGGACCGAACGCTCTATAAGGCAATAATGTCAAACAGTCTGTTTGCAGGTATTATTTTATCAAGCACAATTATTCCCTAAAAAAATCGAGAGAAAAATACAAATTGTGCCGCCAAGGGCCCGATTAGCGAATAATGCAGCCCCGCTCCCCAGTAGCTGCAGCCGGTCACAGCTTTTCCTTCCCCCCTCCGTGGCGCCGCAGCGGCCGCAAATGCAACTACATTGGCCTCAAGATCGACATATAGCTGGCAGCACCGTCACCAAGGGAGTGTGGGTTGGCGTTCGCCTGCGCACATTGAAATGTGCACAGCGGTGCTCTGTTGTGAGCGATCAGGTATATCAAGGAGCCAAGTCGGGCTGCTGCCGGGGCTGCGCACGTCGCCTGCCGCATGACGCATGGCACGATATGACAAAACTGCTTCAAAGGGCAGCGCTTCGTAATAAGAATGACGGAAAAGTTGAAGAAGATTGTTTCATAATGATGATGTTGATGATGCCTCTGTAATGGGTTCAGAGCTACAAAGCATGCAGCCCTGTGTTCTTTCAAATGATTCCTCGAACTCTTTATGTAATCCACTTGCCGCGGCGTGTAGTGGCGTATTATTATTCTACCACGTAACATTACATCTGTTAATGCGATTCCTCGGCAGACGTTATACCTGTCGCGGTCTTTTAGCGAACGTTTTTCAAGCACAGACGTAGCTCAGTGCTAGAACGCTCGACTACCACACAGAGGGTGTGGGTTCGAATCCACGCAGAGGACGTGGGTTTGAATCCTCCTCGGTCCTGGTTACTTCTTTCTAAAATTTGCGCGATATCGGTTACGGACACTGGCGGTGGCGGCGGACAACTACGGCGCCAAAAACGAAATTGTTGTGATCTCATAACATCTTACGCTGTAAAACAGATCGCCCCTTGGCGGCTCGTGTGTTTGCCTACCGGTGTTCACCCTTGGTTAGCAAAGCCATTTCTTTCGACGATAACGCAACGGAACCCTGGCTTACACAAATACTACCTTTTCTTAAGATATGAAAAGCGTTCGCAGGTTCCCTGTGCATGTGTCATTGTGAGAAAACAATGTGTTAGTATCAACAAAAAATGGTGTGCAGTCACATTCAAAACAATGCCTTGCATGATTAGTTGAGGTCTTATCTAATGAATTATGATGCTCCTGTAGTCTAACATTTATGCAGCGACCTCTCTGTCCAATTAGACAGTTAGGTCGCTGCATCATAATGTTAGACTACAGGAGCATCATTTTTTTTCGACTCCTTCCTAAATTTATAAAAAAGTAAATGCATGTTATTAAAGGGACTGTCTACCGCTCAGAAAATTTTTTAAGGTTGTGGTAAAATTGGGCAGATCATGCGCCACATTTACCGGTAACGAGCACGCTTTCACCCCACAAAAAGGAATTAGGTTTCTAATTTTGCTCTGAAAGTGGCGCAAAAAACGCCGCTAGCGACACCCAACAGCGTGTTCGTCATTTTCCAAGTGTACGAGAACCAGCCCACGCAAGCATACATATTCTTCTAGAAAACGTTTATGTACTTCACCCTATAAGACACCCAAGCGTACTTCACCCTATAAGACACCTTGTTATAGAGTGCAATAGCAATTTGTTCTTTTTTTTCGCTGCTTTCGCGGTGGCGCAGGTGGCGCTGCCTTCGAATTCGTCTGCTTGTAAAGACGTGTAGTACTGCGCTTGTCATGCATGCGGCGCTGCATGTCCGAGGCGTTGGGATGTTGGGATAACGTGATGAGTCGCATCAGCAAGTGCTGGAAACCAATATTATACGCATGCAAGGGTAGTTGGCAATTACATTATTACTACACAGAAAAACTGTCTGAACCTCTTGATCTCCTTATATGAGAAGTAATTTCTAGTTCTCAGGTAACATATTCAAGTAGAGAGAAATTGAAATTGGCTACTCTGCCGACTGCAAAATATCTCGTGTTTTTGACGAACACGGCGCGACTGCCAAAATTAACAAAATTACTTGCGCGTTCGCAAGCGTCTTTGCTATTAAAGTCTATAAAATGTCTACCTGCCTCACTCGGCTCCCAATCTGCATGAGAATTTAAGAGATATTTGCCTAATTGCACCAGCAAGGTACCCTGCCTGTCGCTGACATTGTTGAGCAGTAATTTGCTACTGCACTTTGCACGCAGGCTGCCATAATCGAGTTTCAGTCCACAGCTCCCTCCCGCACCATGGAAAGCGGCCGCACCATGGGTGGGGCGCACCGCGGTGCGGTGAGAAGAGCGGCCGCTCCGCGATTACACCGTCTCCGTCCGAATGGGACGGCCGGAGCAACGGCGCTCTGCCGCAGCCGATGACAGAGCCACGATAAAACTAAAAAAAAGTACGAAGCTCACGATAGGTCGCGCTAGGCCAGATCACAGCCCGGAGCTGGTAGATAATTCACTGAAATAGGTTACTTGACAGTCATGTGACATTTTGGTGGGAACATGTGACGTGACACTGCGGTACGTGATTTTGGCGGAAACATGCCACGTGACATAGCATTGCGTGATTTTGGCGGAAACATGTCACGTAACACTTTGTTGCGTGAATTTGGCGGGAACATGTCACGTCATTACCTAAAATCGCGTAACGCAATGTCACGTGGCATGTTTCCGCCAAGATAACGTAACGCAATGTTACATGACATGTTGCACGTAACTAAATGTCACGTGACATGTTCTTGCCCAAATCACTTAACTCAGCATCACGTGACATGTTTCCGCCAAAATCACGTAACGCGATGTGATGTGACATGTTCCCGCCAAGATCACGTAGCGAAAGTATCACGTGGCATGTTTCGGCCTACATCACTTAACGCAATATAAGGTGACAGGTTTTCGCCAAAATCCCGTAACGCATTGTCACTTGGTATTGCATGATGCCCGACAAATTACAGCTATATATAGCTGAAACAGATTCGCTGTTAAAGGTGGCGCGCCTGACAAATTACGGTTAGTTTTAGCAGTTTCGCTGCTAAAATGCAGGCACAGCAAGCACTAGTGCATACGAATCATTACGCCAATGTTGTTTGAATACTCAATCAATATCTTGATGCACCTGGGCTAAACATTGTACCGTCAGTCTCGGCGGAGTTGCAGCAATATTCTGGTAAAATACAGCTACAGCTCTCATGCGAATGTGACAATGCGACCCCACTGGCGCTTGTATGTGTGCCCCATTTCTAAACATTTTAGGGGCGAAGCTCCTCTTAGTCTAACCTTGTCACGCGTCAGTCGTCAGGCGTAACCCGCGTGCCTCCCGGCGCGTGCCTCTCACTCTCTCTCCCGGCGCGTGCCTCTGCTGTCGTGTGAGAGAGAGAGAGAGAGCGAAAGGCGCGCGTTTGCTATGGAAACGCTCGTAGAGGAACGCTACCAGCTCGCAAAGAAGGAGAACGCGCCCTCACCCGCGAGAGACAACGTTGGAGCAGGCAGCGTCTCCTAGCGAGTTTCTTGATTGAGAAATACCGACTGCTCGCGTTGAAGAAGCGTTCACCGGCAACCCATATATATATATATATATATATATATATATATATATATATATATATATATATATGCACTGGATCTTGACTTGCAATGAAGTGCACTAATCATCATTCACTCCGTGGATATGCTGTAATTTTTTATTGGCAGCCGGGTGGGAACGGTCTAGATTTGTATTTACGCTGAATGTATATTTGGATTGATACCTGTCACGGATTGACATTGCCTCGTGGTGGAATATGGCTGAAGGTTGACGGTATGCCCGCACGTGCAATTTTAGAAGCGCTTCGACCGCTCCAAAGACGTCAGAAGCAATCGGCCCGTTTCCGAAAAAACAAGGAGGAGATGGCTGTTCGGCGAAGGCGCCAGCCAAGGGACGAGGCGGACTACTGGCAAGCGCAAACCAAAACAAACTTTATTCCCTCTCCCCAAAGCCCCCATATACAGTGCTTTCAGAGGATTGTAGCGCCATCTTATGGGCACTTGCTGCAAGGCGTACAGGTGGCGCCCTCTACATCCCTCCTTTTCACCTACAAGTCCAACCGTCGCAGTGGTCTCACTATACGGCCGCTGCGAGTGTTTGTCACAGTTTCCTACGGCGTTACTTTTGGCTGTACTGGATCTTCAGGAGGTGCTGCATGCTCTAAGATCTCGGGAGGTACAGGCGGAGAATCTGCCAGTTGAGCTGGGGTCGGTTCAGCTGGGGTCGACGGTTCCGCTGAAGGACGCCTCTGGGGGTTTGAATAAGATAGGACCGTGGACGCTGAGCCTGTGAGAGTACCTCACCATTGCAGCAGGTGTCAGTGACCGATACGTAGTCTCCAGGACTCAAAGGGGCCAACTGACTTGAAGCATGACGGCGATTATAGTTCCTCGCTTGCCGTGCCTTGTTCCACGAGTCCTTTTCCCTGAACCTCGTATGGCATGGTAATGACGGTGTCAGTTGTTCCGGTAGTTTCGGGAGACGAGTTTGTAATTTCCTTCCCATCAGGGCTTGAGCCGGGGAAATGCCGTTGGGACCGGGCGTGTCACGGTACGACAGCAGGGCAAGGTAGGGATCAGGACCTTTGAAGAGCAAGTCTTTCACCGTGCGCACCATGCGCTCTGCCTCTCCATTGCTCTGGGGGTACCTCGGGCTGCTGGTCTCGTGACGGAATCCGTATGACCGCGCAAATTCGGCGAACTCATTGCATGCAAACTGTGGTCCGTTGTCTGTCCGGACAATATCCGGTATGCCAAAACGGGCAACGCAACTCTTGATTGCTGAGATGACTGCTGATGCCGTGGTGGACACCACGGAGACTACTTTGGGAAACCTGGAGTAATAATCAACAATCAGGACATAATCACGCCCGCTAAGTTGAAAAAGATCGATGCCAAGGTGTTGCCATGGCCTGTCGGGTGTAACCGTAGGCAACATAGGCTCCGAACGCTGAACACGAGTCTCGGCACATATGGCACATTGGGTCACCATATGTTCAACATGACTGTTACAATTAGGCCACCAAACCGACTCCCTGGCCCGTTCTTGACAGCGGCGTACTCCCTGATGTCCTTCGTGTAAGAGAGCGAGAATGTCCTGGCGCAAGGCTGAAGGGATGACAAGTCGCCGGTCCAGCAGAAGGACGCCGTCATATATGCTCAGTCTGTCCCTCTCCTTCCAAAATGGGGTAATATGCAGAGGCACCTTTTTGTCAGGCCATCCTTTCATGCAGTACGTCATAGGCGGAGACTACGGGGGGGCTCGGGGGCTCGAGCCCCCCCCCCCGAACTGTCCAGGGGGGGCATAGCCCCCGCTGGAGCCCGGAGAGGAGGATCGTTATGTGTAGTTCAGAAGTATAATCGTAACGGGCTGAACACTCTCAGCAAAGCGTTTTTAATATTGATAAATGATGCGCCAGTACACGCGAAGATGATGAACTCACATGTGTAGGAAAGCATGCGCATGCATTGCTTTCCTCCCCATGTGAGTTGCGCATAGGTCCGGCTAGCAACCACAGCTTGCGGCGAGGCCACACTCGCCGATCCACGTGCCTGGCGTGTCAACGACCAGCGATGAAAGAAGAAACACCTCCATTCAGGACTGTACCACGAGAGTACAAAGGCCGACTGCACAGCCTCGACGGCGGAGTTTTGGGGGGGTTACGCCTTTTAAGGGGATAATGGCGGCGCCAAGGGAGGCCTCTTCTTAAAGCGGTTCGCTGCAGGGGAGGCGGAAGTCCAATCATTGGCCTATACGAAAAAACAAACTCTCCAACCACTTTTCTTAATCTAAGTTTTTAAAATTGAAATTAAAAACTACCCCAACGTTTCGAGACCTATTCGGTCTCTTCATCAGGGGGTGACTGTCCGGCCGGCTCCGATGCTAGCGACTTTTCTTTGGTGATTGTCCCTCTCTCCACCGTCATTCCTCCCGCCTTTCTTGTTGCGGTGTTATTTTCTCCATTGGTTCCGGAGATCATGTATATACACACTCAGCAGGGTCCCAGTTGAGCCGTTGATATTTCTAGGTGTTGTTTGGACATGCCACGACTCTAAGAACTGCCTTTTGGTTCGGTTACCTTCCGTGTCGAGGACCCAGGCGTCGTCGAAGTTGACGTGATGGTCTTTCTTTTCGCTGTGTTCTGCGAGCGCGTTCCGCGTAGCGTTGAAGCTGCGTACGTCATTTCGGTGTTGCCGTATCCTTTCCGGAAAGTTTTTTGTCTCGCCGATGCAAGTGGCGTGGCAATCGGCACACGGAACCTCCTACACTAGCCCGGGGAATCTTTCTTTTGGCAGCCGGTGTTTCAAATCATTTTTCAATTACGTAATTGATACGTTGTATGAGTACTGACACAAAAATTCTGCATCTTGTTTTTTTCTTTTGCAATAAGTAGCTAATGACCCACTTACTCTGGCTGTGAACCCCGAGGGCTCGAGCGCGCGATTGTTAATATTTTGTATACGGTTTTGTGGAGCCCAGACGCACTTTCCGTTTCAAAGAGCGATGAGTGAGGTGGCACCCAGGATGGTATTCATGTAAACTTAGCTGACTACATGTGCACACAAAACCGCGTTCACATGAGCACCGCGCGGACAACTCTTTTGAGTGAAGCCTCCCTGGGTGCTGCTGTAATCCCCTCTGGGAAGTTTCAAACATGCGTGATCCCTCAAAAATGCACTGCCGAGGCCAGTACGTCAGTCTGTACTCCGGTGTAATTCTGCCCCCTCTTTCCGTCGGAAACATCTGCTAGGATGAGCGCTCTCCCAAGAATCATGACAGCAACACAAACTCGCCACGCAGGTGGCGACTCGTGGTTTACATGAAACAAAAAAGTGCGATTCGCATGCAGTGGCGTAACACGCACGTTAAAATTGATATTAAATATGTTCTAAGCTATATCAGCCGTTGATATTTTGTAGATGATGCATGTGTGTCGACGCAAATCTATCCCGCAAGTTACCTCGATCGCCTTAAATTTTGTGTCAGTACCTTTAACTGGTGTTTAATTCACTGGGTCATGATTGCATGACAATGTGAGTAACAAATGTGAACTGCAAATAGTCATGTAAAGTTCAAAATTATTTGCACGAAAGTGACTTCCTGTGACGTTCTTTCTTCTCTTGTGCTTTCTGTGTCATTTGGGAATACATTGCTATATTTATTGTAAAATAAATATTTCTTGGAAAAAATAATGTCAGATGTGAATTTACAGCAATGTTGATGCGCTCGCGGCCGGACTGAAGGAGCGACGCGCGCGCACTTGCGCGCGTCGCTCCTTCAGTCAGGCCGTGTGGTAGTTTGCCTGTTTACATCATCAGAAAAAAAAATTAAAATTGCCTGGGCTCCCCCGCGTTTTTGAAAAATATGGGAGAGGGTGAGGAGGAAAATTAGAGAAAGAAGGACGAGAAAGGGTAGTTGGAGAATGAGGACAGAAGACCGCAGCGAAGATCCCGGCGCCCCCGCCCCCTCCGGAAAATGAAAAAGTCTCCGCCTATGCAGTACGTCATGACTGCAGACTCCATGTTGGCCTTGATGTATGCGGACATCCTCTAGTCGTCTTGCTACGAGAGGCGGTAATTCCTTTAACCAGCCAAGGGACGAGGCGGACTACTGGCAAGCGCAAACCAAAACAAACTTTATTCCCTCTCCCCAAAGCCCCCATATATATACAGTGCTTTCAGAGGATTGTAGCGCCATCTTATGAGCACTTGCTGCGAGGCGTACAGGTGGCGCCCTCTACAATGGCCTCCCTGAGCTGGGAAGCTTGAACTTGAGGCTTTCCCATGCGACCCCCCCCCCCCCCCCCCCAGCGCAGTTCTTGAAAACCCCGAACCCAGTGCTTCGGACCAACAATGCAGGGCAAGATAGCAGGGCAGCCGTTTGGCGTGCACTGACCACGTGCGCGCAGTACGCTATTGTATGTCTGTAGCCCCTTGCCTCTGAGGGGACGACTGCGCAGACCGTTCCCCTGCCACTCGGACAATAATGACCTGTCAATCAGGCGAGTTGAATTAAGATGCCAGCTCGGCGACCACGAGAAAGGGTTTGGCCATCGCTCTCTCCAGTGCATTAATTGCGAGAGGGATATTTTGGGCGGAGCAAGAAATGAAGTTACGGAGCAATTGTCTCACAAACACGCCCTGATTCCGCAGACAGCGAATCAGGGGAAACGTGTCCGTATTTAAGCGAGTAGTATTGAGGTGCACAGGGTTCTAGGAGCTTGTTTGACGTGGCGTAGAAGCCGATCATCGTATCGCTCTAGAAGTTGTTAGCGTGGCTTTGTACCGGCTGGCCACCTAACCTTAGCCGCTTCGCCTAGTTGAGATGTGCGCTTACCGTCTGCAACGTAGGGATCGGGACTTCGGCTCGAGTTCAAACTGCTCGGGTTTGCCATCAAGCACTAGCTCCCCGGGAACATCAGCGCCGCAACTCCATTGACCTCAACGCTGTGCCGTACCAGACTGTGCCGCTCCAGACCGTCGTGGACCCTTCGACACTGCCGGTCATCACATCACGTATGCCATCATGTTTATACCCCTGAACTTCCTCATTGAACTTTAACTTTTGTAAATTGTACTCCTAGATTGTTCTCATTGCCCTATTTACTGTTTGTTAGTTATTTTTCTTAGTTGTTTATTTTCGCGCGGTAACATTTTGTCGAGCTCTTTCATCGCGGTTAAGTATATAATTGTTAGTTGAATGAAGTGTTGTTTACTTTGTATTCTTTCCGCTGCCCTATCACTATAGATTAAATATTGTTGTTTTGTTTTCCAACCCACGACTCTGATCCTTTCGCTGTGTTTGCTTGCGTTCGGGACGACCGAAACTGCCGTCGTTCCCTTCGCCGACTTCGCGCCGGGGAGCTTGAACACGGCCCTGTAACAATATCGAAAGCTTTAAACATTTTGGAGAAGTATAAATTAACTTCGTCAAGCAGCTTAACGAGCATTCGATTCTAACCTTTTTAATAACAGCGATAAACAGGCATGGACATAATCCTTCCCGCGACTATGATTCATTTTGCGTTGCAAACTTGTGCTTTATTTCGATGCAAGAGGTTCGGTTCTTAAAAACTGAATGTTACAGTGAAATCGGCCAATCAACTGCTGCCTGCGGAAGTCACTGGCTTCTTGCACAGAACACCATTTCCTATAGAGGATAGAATAAAATCATTTATGGTTAGTCTCTTCGGTCCCCGCTGCCCACGAAGATTGCTGAAGCTGAAGCTTGCCCCGCCACGGTGGTCTAGTGGCTAAGGTACTCGGCTGCTGATCCGAGGGTCGCGGGATCGAATCCCGGCCGCGGCGGCTGCATTTCGATGGAGGCGAAATGTTGAGGCCCGTGTGCTGTGCGATGTCAGTGCACGTTAAAGAACCCCAGGTGGTCGAAATTTCCGGAGCCCTCCACTACGGCGTCTCTCATAATCAGAACTGGTTTTGGGGCGTAAAACCCCACAAAACAACAATGAAGCTGAAGCTTACCCGATGCTTTAACTCGCTTCACTTTTTGCCGAACACGTCACTCACTACGTAGCATATTCCTCAAACGGGGTGCTCAGCAAGCGTAAATGTTGGACCATAGGATGAGATAACACACGGAAGAGTAAAACCGAATAACATCGCCGTGAAAAGTGGGGCGAGGGGGAGGGGGGGAAGGGGAGGGTCGTATTGCATCAGAATAAATTTCCAAGCATGCTTTCCTGAATTGAGGTCAACACCCCCTTATTTTTAAAAGAAACGCATATATTTTATTAGACGAAAGTAAACGGCGCGAGTGTCTATTTCCGCATCACAGCTATTTAAAACCACCCATGAATACTGTTATGTTTCAGTAAAATAAATGCTGTGTACCTTTTTAGAAAACGCTTTTTTTTGTTTACAGTGCGTCTACCCTCCTCACCTAGTCGCGCTTCTATCGCAACTGTTATACCCCCTCCCACTCATCCCCCGGTGCTGATACCACTGACGATTGGTTCTGGACCGCTAGTTTACTGCAAAGTTTCGCGACCATGAGAATAGACCATGCGGGGACCCCGACGAGGTCGTGCTGTACATGCCGAACAGCGTATGGCCGAACCGCGGGGGCGGTAATATTCTTTACTTGCGTCGAAGAACGGAGTCTGAATTTAAAAAGAAAGCAAGAAAAATAGCATGTTCGATGCGTTTGTTTCAGTTGTTGGAAAGCAATTGCACATGAAAAGATTGCATTTTAATATATGTACATGTCCATTAAGGCTTGCTGAATAGAATACAAGGAAATGTGGCTCACCCAACTCTGTCATAGAAATCGCTACAACCCCAAAGTGAAATGTGCCTTCACAGAGGCAGTTGAATGTTTACTGTAGTGCATCGAGATGAACTTGCACACTACTATTGGTATTTTTGCTGGCATGGTGCCGTTTAACGTGGATGAGCCCAAGTTGACGCCTGGTGGCACATCTACATCCAGACAACTAACTTCCATGACCGTGACCAACCATTTGCGGTATCTGAAGTAGTTAAGGCAACGAATGGACACAGTGGATGGTAAATTTCGCGCTACAACGGCATCAATACATGTCTACGTGGGCGAAATCGACCCGTCAATGTCGTTGCCTTACTGCAGATGTG
This sequence comes from Hyalomma asiaticum, assembly GCA_013339685.2. Taxonomy (NCBI): domain Eukaryota; kingdom Metazoa; phylum Arthropoda; class Arachnida; order Ixodida; family Ixodidae; genus Hyalomma; species Hyalomma asiaticum. The sequence continues at coordinate 94,753,034 of CM023481.1, forward strand.
CTTAACGCATCAGATTTCTGAGTCGGCGCCATCGCAGTCGAAGCCCTAGTCGACGAAGAAACACTTTTGGTGAATGCGGAGCTGGGGTGTTCGACTCTCCTGGATGGCGGCACCGCCGATGGCAAAGAGTGTTGGGATGCACGCGTGCAAATCCAGGCACATAAATGTACGCAAAATAGTTGTCACAGTAGGTTTTATTATATTCACAACTAAAACAGCATTTGAAGTCATTGGCAAAGAAAAGTCTCGTTACGTAAGTTGTAGGCATTTCATTTTGCATGCATCAGACTTTTTATGAATTATCTGTGACATATACATCATGAGTACAGTTTCGTAGCTGTGCTACTTATGCCAATGTACATTACTCATGGACAAGGCGGCTAAGGGGCCGATGGATTGTAGAACGGAAGGAGTAGAAGGTCCTTGGTAACGACAACAAGAAAGGAAAGGTTTATTTCAACGTCTCAACCGCAGAATCCATTCTTCATCCTGATGAAGCGGGGCTTTGTAGCGGGCTTTCTGAAAGTCTTGAATGTGATGACCATGTAATTTGTACCGCACGCTTCAATTGCGCACATCTTAACCATAATATCTATATTACTTGAATGAACACTAAAGGGCGAAGTGATTTTTCTCCAGTCAGTAAATTGCTCTCTCACAATACCAAAAGCACCGCTCTTAAGCGAAAGGGCGTTTGGTAATAGAGAAAACGCGCACAGGTAAATTGCAGGTGGCGACTCCTACTTGAAGTTCCCGCACCAACTTTCTATGACGTACATTTTGAAAGCTTCTGCTAATGCTCACGTAACTATTCATTCGTAAAAGTGAATTTTACTACGTTGATAGGTGGCCAGAGACTAAAGATATGACGTATAAGGTCGTTTTGGAGCGCCCCAGAGCGCTCTGAAAAGTGGATATATGCATGGCTTCAGAAGTGGTTTCAGCACAGTCACCCAACTAACTGAAGTGAGACCAGGGCCATCAAATCGATGCACTTTTTATCGACTTCTCCAAAGCCTTTGACAAGGTACTACATTCTCATCTTCTGCACAAACTATACATCATCCTAAAAAATTCACGTCTGGTTGATTGGATTGCTACTTTTCTTCATAATCGTTCTCAATATGTCGACTTCAGTTCCACAAGGTCATCAGTTCTAGAGGTAGGCTCTGGAGTCCCACAAGGGTGCGTCCTGGACCCCTTATTATTTTTAAATTATATAAATGACCTTCAAGAACAAGTATCTTCGAACATTCGCCTTTACGCAGATGATTGTGCTTTATATGACGTGATCGTTTCCGCAGCTGACGAAAAGCGTTTGAGTGATTCCTTTACCTCGTTTTGTGCTTGGTGCGAAAAATGGAAAATGAACATTAATTTCAAAAAGACTGTTGTTTTGTCCTTTACAAAAAAAGTTATGCCGGTTATTGCAACCTACTCTTTCAATGGTGTCTCTATAAGCAGAGTTATGCAGTACAAATATCTTGGTGTCACATTCACTCATGATCTGTCTTGGTCTACTCACATTGCCTTAACATGTTCTAAAGCCTTAAAGCAACTAGGATATCTTCGTCGAACAATGCAGAATGCCCCTAAAGATATTAAATTTTAATGTATAAATCTCTTGTTCGCCCTATCATCGATTATGCCTCTACGGTGTGGTCACCTTACAGACAATGCGACGTCCTCAGACTGGAAGCGGTTCAGAGGAAGGCTGCCCGTTTCATTTATTGTAGGTACGACCGCTACTTCTCACCGTCATCAGCATTACATGAGCTAAAACTAGAACCTCTTTCAGTACGTCGTGATGTAGAATCATTAAAATTTTTGCACAACATAATCAACCATTCATATCGCATTTCAAACACAGCCTTTTTGTCATTTGCCAAGCCTTCCTCCACGCGTAACTTCCACGAGCTCAATCTCGCTACCTTTTTTGCACGCACAGATACATTTAAGTGTAGTTTCTTTCCCCGCACAATAGAATTATGGAATTCCATACCTGGTCACATTCGATCACTCCCCCTGAATGATTATGTGACAATTCTTGTTGAAAATCATTACATAACAAAAGATTAATTCCTTTACTGTTATAAATGTTTTTATTGTCATTTTGTTGTTACTTCTTATGTATCTTTTCTGTTGCGATTTTTTTTTTGCACTGTATAATCCCACTCCTGCAATAGCCCTTTTACAGGGCTGCAGTATGTAAAATAAATAAATAAATAAATAAATAAATAAATAAATAAATAAATAAATAAATAAATAAATAAATTAGGGTGGTAGAAGTCGAGTGCTTGAACTACGCTCGGATGGTTCTGTCGGACCATCAGCCTGAGACTTGGAGCGCGCCAGACCGTTCTGTCTTCGAAGTGAGACCGTTGGCACGATCCTGCCGGTAGGTTGGGTCACGTGACACTAGTCGCCGCCGTTTGACAGGTGACGGCACATATCTCAAGTGGATACTGTCGGATGTTTCGAAGCATCATGCACGTTTGTTGGTTTGTATTCGGAACGTTTTTGTGTGTGTGGACGGTATAATACGCTGTACGATCCTACGTGCGGCGTACGACCTTTCGGGGCATTGGGGCGAACAAGCGATCAGGACGTATGCTCCGCCTTCGGTCGGTGACCCGGCACGCACCCTCCAATAGGTGGATAGCAAAATCTCGGTTGTCGCAAGGAATTGTGGGTTACTCCGCAGTCTGCTACAACTTCCGGCTCGAGGCTTCACGCCGCCGCCATATGCCGCCGTCGTTTCGTGGTTGGGAGTCCCGATTCTCCGTTCACGTATGCGCTTGACGTTCGATTCACGACGCAGCTTTGGTGAAAAACCGCAATGCAAGCATCTCTCGACAGTTCCGATAGTACATGTGAGCTGGCAATGCTTCGTAACCCTCCCAGGACTGTGTCTGTGTGGAGGGTATGTCATGTCCCCAAGGAGTCGCGCCGAGTAGTCATAGAACGTTTACGATTAACTAGGCTAGGTTCGACAACATAACATATGTAGCCTCTAATACATTGCAAGTCAACCACAGAAGTATATGACTTGTTCTTGCAACGATCGCTATCCCGACAACGTCGATCGCGAAACGCGGTTATGTGATCGGCGAATGCCAACGTGAACGGGCAATCGGTTTTGTAACTTGCGTTCGCTGACACACGTGGTTGCAATATTACACTTGGCGAAGAATGTCGAGTGCTAGACGTTCCGCAATCGCAGTTATCACTATGCACGGCAGTTGTACATTGAGCATATTTCGTTTCAGAGGCAGTATCGAGCGTTCCGAGGCTCCGTAATATCATAGCGGTGCACAGAGCGCGCGTTGTCGTCCGCTGCTGTCCCCTGTTTGCTGCCTCCCGTTTTTCCTCGAGAGATAGGTGCCTCGTATCACTGCGCAGAGAAGGCACTTATTGCTTTGAGTACTTGAAAAGCGCATGAATAAAGTTGACCTTACCTTTCTTCCCTCTTTCGTGCAGCCTCACTAGTTTTTTTCATTGTACCGAAATAAACACGGCACATAATCGATGTGCTGAGGATCCTTGCTGGGCCCACCTGTTTGTATGTAATTGATTGTTAACTAAGTTATTGGCATTAGAAATCAAATGACTCAAGTTAGTTGCCAAAAAACTTGCCTGCGACGAAATGGTCTTCGCATATTCTGGCTCCTACATTCGGAACGCAGAGCTCGCCTGTCACGGTCGCTCGTTTGAGGGCAACTGCCCATTTATGCTTGCGCGTTTCATTCCCAGGAAAACGAAACATTTTCGTTCCTTTCACGGAAGAATTCACGCATCCTAATGCCGAGCAGCAAACCATAACTTCACAGAAGCATGTTTTCTCTGCGAGCAGCGGAGTCGTGCAGCAAGAGCCGACATACGAGGCCGAACGAAGGAACCGGGTAGCTAAGCGTCGAACCGGAAGTCGGGTGCAGACGAAAACGTCATTTTGCTATCCACCTATTGGTTTGGATTCCCATCTAAGCACAAAACAAGAACTTTTCACTGTCATGATTCCTTTTCTAATAACATGTACGTACCTATGCATCCGAGAGCGCCAAACACATTGCGACCGCCCAATGTCACTGCCAAATCCGAGCATTAGGCCTATAGCAAGGAGGATGCCGTTGCCGATGCCCTTCGCGATCAAGGCGATCTCGTCACAAAGTCCGCACTCTTGCCAACACCAACGTAATGTCTATCTGTGCTCATATGTCATGCGCTAACACATGCAAGATGTTTTCTCGTGTCGTTGAAGTGGAGTCATGAATAAATACGAAGCAAGCCGCTCATACACGTGATACGGCCGCTGCGTGCTGCTTTCACATTTACCACGGAGGCTTGCGATCTCTGGAGTGATTTGGAAATGGGCGCTACTGTGCAGATTTGTCCCACTTGAAAGATAACTCTACCCAGTTTAGAATTATTTGAAGCTGCGAAATAAAGCTGTCGCTGCATCCAGGCATTTCGGAGCTAGCGTATATCACTCGACGACGCCGTTTGCAGGTGTCGAGTGCGAATGTTTACACGGTGGTTTCCCGCACTGGCCGCGCCGATTGATTGATTGTGGTTCGGTTAGGAAAGGACGCTACTTTCTGCAACCCATGTAGGGAGCACGGCTAAGCGTCCGTGGGGGTGGGGGAAAGGGAGTGAAAGAGATAGAGAGGAGAGAAAGGCCGTAGTGGAGGGCTCCGGAAATTTAGACCACCTGGGGTTCTTTAACGTGCACCGACAACGCACAGTACACGGGTCTCTGGCATTTTCGCCTCCATCGAAAATGCGACCGCCTTTTTTTTTTTTTGGCCGCGCCGTGGCGCTACAGACAAACTTTGGGTAAAGTCCCTTAATAGAGAAAGTAGCGACACTCTCCTCCATATCCTCTCCAAAGTGTCCAACCCTCCTCTCCCAAGTGTCCAAACCTTATCTATATCCTCTCCCAAACGGCCACCGTGCGGGCGCCGGCCCTATAACCCGGCCCGCGCCACTTTCCTATCAAGAATGCCATGTCACGCACAGCACGTTCGTTATCAGTCTGACATGGCATAGTGGCGAGAGCCGGGTATGGCGAAAAAAGAAAACATAAAAAAAGAAAGAGGTTCGCGCGTATTTCCCGGGCGACGGCCCGCGTAGCGGAGAGGTGGACGGTGGGAGAGGAGGGTGCTCGGCGTGGCGGCTCCAGTTAAAAGAAAGACGGTACTTTCCCAAGAATATCCAGGGACTTTAGCTTTGGGAAGATAGGGAAACGACGGAGCATGTTCTGATTGAATGCGGAAATATCCACCCAGGTGTACGTTTGGGCACCACCCTACAGGAAGCCTTGGGTTTTAGGGCGAACAACGGGAAGCTGAACATAGCCGCGATTGAAATAAGAGACGGTTAGAATACTGGTGGCAGAAAACTAGAGAGAACGGACAGAAATAATTATAGGAAAATATATGGACTTTCTGCCATAAGGGGCAGGGAACTGGGCTATGAATTTCCGTTTTTGCTATAGTATGATCGATTTGATTGAAGTAAATTTAAAAGGCATGAGGAAAATTTAAAGAGAGAGAGAAAAAAAAAGTTCTACGAGCCTGGTGGCGAACATGTCACCGCCCCGTTCCAAAGGGGGCGCGCATAGCATCCATCCATCCATCCGGGTCCCGCAGGCTATTGCGCCGTTATAAAGGGCATGCTCATAACATCCATCCATCCATCCGAGATTGCAGGAGGGGTTCGGTTGACACACTGTCTCACGCTCCGATTGCGAGCTGTCCTCGCATCTAACAGCCCTGAGCCAGAAGATCAGAGCGACCAAGCGAATACACCAATAGCAAGTGCAATGAAATTTCATGGAGCCAATGTGGAAAAAAGACCGAAAGATACCTTTAAATCCACGTCGTCATGCCTGCGATAATGTGCAGAGCTTTCGGCGCGAAGATTAAGAAAAAGCAGAGAATTCGTTTTTTTTTCTTTTAATAATTAACCTACGATGGCGAGATAAACAATAGAGTTCTCAAAGAACAATCTATAAGTATTTCAATCTATCAGTATCAGTATTTCAATTTAGTGTCTATTTAAGGTAATCCGTAGCGCGTCCTCTGACTGCGGTAGCGGTTTTCTGAGAAAGCACCTGGTACAGCTTTTCGGCTCAAAGACCTTGGGAAGGCGTTTGTGCTGTTGTCATGCTTTCGAATTTTAGCATTGTTAGCACATGTCGCAAGTTTTAAGATCACAGGCTATCAGTCGTGTCACTCCCATAATTTTATGCTATATATCCTTTGCGATCCCAAACAGCGTTGTGATTTTAGGCTTTTCATAGCCACACTACATCCCATCATCGATTATAAGATCATTAAAAACGACGGAGAAGAGAATGCCGAAGTCCATGAACTAGTCACCGCTGAAATATCGGGCTGACCTGTGGTATCCAACAACAATGTACCCACGGAGCCATTATCAAAGTTTCTAAATCACCACTTATCCGATATACCGTTCACCCTTCCGCAAGGTTTTATTTATTTATTTATTTATTTATTTATTTATTTATTTTCTATTTATTTATTAATTTAACAATACATTATTGTCATGGTGCCACGAGTAAAAGCTGGCAACGTCACCTGACTAAGCCACTAGCACCTAATACATATTCAATCGCGCATAATAAGAACATAAACAGGAATTTGGACGCAAATACACATTTAATACAAAGAACAAGGGTTAATACAAGGGTTTTATCCAGAATTTCAATTGTTTTTAGGGGGGGGGGGGAGGGTGGCGTTATCCATGGAGCAGTCAGAATGTAGGGGAGTGAGAATAGCAAGTCATTGGTTATGGGGAAAATGTTTGGGAAGGTGGGAGGATGCACCTAAGGTAGGGGATGGGAGGGGGATGTTAGGAGGGGGGGGGGGGGTGTTGAGGTGTGTGTATAAATCCTTCCCTTTCCGTTCTTTATTCAGGATACACTTCACTTTCTGCAGATCATAGAGTCCATTAACGAAATGCAAACACTCTCGGATCAAACAATTCTGGTAACGTTAGATGTCTGGTTCCTGTACCCGAATATAGACGGTTTCGCCAACACATTTTCGTTCTCTGGAAACATTGTGCGTTCACCGATAACGTGCTATAGAAAACTTCCTGGTTACCTTCACTTAGCGTGGTTTTATCCTGCGTTGGTGATCGCAGTTGATTGTGTTTCGATTTTTTCCGCAGATAGAATTATCCGTTGAAGTGCTCGCGACTCGATCACTGCTGTGTGGTGCCAGGATGCACTCTGCGATCCGGAACTAATTTGCTATCGGAAGTCAAAACGTTCTGCTTCGCGACAGACGAAGGCAGAAAGAGTATCTGGATTGCATCGATCAGGCGAGAAAACTGGATTCCCACGAAGAGCACACAGATTTGTTCTGCCCACTTCGCCAAAGACAAATAATGCCCAACGCATATTATATATAATGGCACAGAGGCGATGCTCAGAAGTTGCATAACCGCAATGACGCCTGAAGTGGATAACAAAACGTGAAAGCTGGCTTACGCCGAAAATTTACCGTAAAGGTGTTTCTTGTAGTTGGAGCCTTATCAGTGACTCTTGGAAGCAACACGCTTGACTCGCCGCACAGCCTTCGTCGCGGTGCCCACATTTTGTTCTCAATTTCAGTGACGCTGTAGCATTTTCTTTTTATGAAAGCGACGCGTTCGAGTGCGTTCGCATTGGTGCGAGCTATTGAATCACCGCCTTTCGCGTGTCCGCCAGTAGACATCGTCGCACTCTATCATTCGGTGGGAGCGGGGACTGTAGATGTAGGCGGGTTAACTTGAAAGTTTCGTTCATGAATAGTGTACTCGTGAGTAAATCATAGTAGTTCGCGTGACTCAGACGCAGCTGACGTCATCACGTAATGAGTACGTTTTATATTATCTCAGTCACAGTGAATGGTCTAGATCTTGATCGATTCTGATCGGCGCCAATCTCTATCAGAAATACTCAATGGGACACAGGGCAGTAATAAGCGTTTTATCGTGATGTGTGCCTAAACCATACTTTTCAGTTTGTCAACTAGCCCGTTTTAGGCAACTCAGAATACATATGATAAAGCGTAAGTTGCGTTTATGAGACATGGCGTTCCGTACACAACCCTACCCACTATTATGTGAAAAACTGATCTTCATTATTACTTTTTAAATGGTGTTGTCACAGTAAAGTTCGCAACGGGTTTAGATTCTAACAGAACTAGGCATGCTCCATCAGGCTCTACTTGCTGTCTGCTTGTTGCCTTTTATTAACATTTTATTTCTGTTTAACAGGCTTGGCATAAAACTGAGCAATCTTGGTTATCTATCGCAATAATTCTCCAGTTAACATAACTTTGCTCAGCAACATCGACTGGCATACAGCCACACAGATCGTTTGTCAATTCACCATGTATAGATGCCTTTCAGGCTACAACTTCCCTATTCAGCGGATCAGGCAACCACTGCAGTTTCTGCTTGTACCTCTCCCGTGCTACGCCGTAGAGCTCCTTCATGTAGTCGCCAGACATCGCACTAAGCACATGTGAAGGAATGCGCAAAGAATAACAAAGCAACCCTCATTTCCTTTTCGTATCATTTACTAAACTACACTGCAAAAGGCAATGCCATGTTCTACCCAGAGCCCTGCTTTCTTACGTCCTTACCCTCGCATGAGACCTCCTCACCCTCACTTCTCCTTCTTACCACCTAGCTCTATATAGCCATGCATAGCACATAGCTATGTAGCCATGTGCTATGCATGACTACTAGAACGCCGACTGCGCCGACGCGGCGCAGTCGGCGTTCTACGAATGGCGTATACTGTAAAAATCCATGCCATGCTTTACCCTCTACCATTCTCCCTACCTTCCTCTTCACCCTCATATCACCCCTCCTCAGTTCTCTTTTCTACCCTTGCTATGTGCTATACTATACATTGCTATACGCTGGATTAGGAGCTCTTTCCAGATAGAAAGACATTTGGTATTGTGAGGCATAAAAGAAATAAAAAATAAAAATAATAATAAAGCCTCGGCCCGCACCATAAAGATATAGCAGGCATTGCCAATTGGAAAAATAAATGAGCTGGGCAGAGCCAAATGGGATTTGGAAGGGGAGGGATGTTGGGGAAGTAGACTCCACCACCGGCGAAACTGCAGCCAAGGGAACAGACAGGTAGCGGGATTTATTGAAAACTTATGTTTTTACATGGTAAGTCTTGATGTTAACAGGTTGCTTCGTTCATTTAGGCTGGTGTGTATGGATCCGGAGAAGGTGCTTGAACTTGTGTTCACATGTCTCTTTTGCCGTATTCTTGGGTTGTAATTCTTGACTTGACTTGCTGTTGGCTGGAACTTCTAAATCTGTGGATTCTGTAAAGAGATTATTTTCGATTATTGTCCCCCCCACCCCTGTTAGTATTAATTGGAATGGGTGTTAGTTGCTCTCGTATTTAGTATGGCAGATGCGAAGGTATGCTATGTTATTTATTTTTATTTTTACTTTGATTTGTTTCTTCTTTCTTTTTTGACTAAGTTACTATATTTCCTGAGTGAGGGTGATAAGTCTGTGAGGTGCTTTTAATATTCTATTTTGGTGTTGTAAATGTATTTCTTTTTTCTTTATGATGAAATCCAATCTTATATTTGTGTAATTTAATGTGTTAAGCTAATTTAGGAGTATGACAGATGGCTCTCGTTGACATTTTATGATTGAGACTATATGCGTTCTAAGAGTACTAGGAAGTTGTATGTGTCTATTTATATACATTGCCATTTTCTGTCTTTGGTTAGAGGTTTGTTTCTCTTTTTCTTATCTTTTTCCCTTCCTATTATTTTTTTCTCTCTCTTTTTTCCTCTGCTTCTTTCTCATGATTTTTTTTCAATATTTTAATTTCTTTTCCTTGCCTTTTTTTTCTTTTCATTGTTGTTTTTCCTCTGTTTTTTAGATAGTTTTTCTTTGTTCTTTTTTCCTCTTTTCTCCCTTTCTTTTCTTTTTTTTTCTTTTTTGTTGTTTTTCTTCTCTCCTTTTTAAATCTTTTTCTTTCTTTTTTCTTGTTTTTTTTGACAGATATACATACACACTTATGTACACCTAAATATATACACATGTCATGCATTTACATACATTTTGTTACATCATGTACACATGCATTTGGGCATTCCGTTCCTTCCCTTTTGCCTTTGATTTGCGGTTGTTCTTTTTCCTTCTTTTTCTTTTGTAGAATTTCTTATTTTTTAGCATAGAGAATCTTTTTTTTAATAATAGTGGTTTCTTGATCTAGTTTTGGTGGAAAGAAGGGCGCGTGTTTTCGGTTTTTTTTTGTTTTCGCCCCCCCCTTTTTCCCTTTTTTTTCCAATGTACAATGCGTGACTCAGATTTTCTTTTGTTGTTCACCGTCCTTTTCAGGTGGTTCTCTTTTGGTTTTGTCCATGTCTTTAACAGGTTTGTATCCCCCGGCAAGTAGCGGCGACTGTCAAGGTTAGAATGCCAAACAACCCACTTGGGGCTCCCTCTTATGGGCTACACGAGTGATGTCGGAAGATAGACAGACAGGCAGACAAGCAGCTTTTGTTTGGTCCTTAGGAACTACGTTAAGAGCCTCCCTTGGCAAATGGGGATCCTAGATAGTTGCATGCCGCGCCCATGCAGACACAGGAAGACTGGCCCTCTGCCCTTTCGCAGGCCCTCTGACCAGCTCAGAGTTGGTCTGAGAGATCGCCACTCTACATGGCTCTCTCCCAGTCTTCACGTTCGTTTAGTTCTGCGTCGCGCAATGCGGGACATTGCCAGAGCATGTGATGTAGCTATACTCTTCTCCGCGATCCGGACACTGCAGTTCTATGTTCGGTGGGAAGTGACTGAAGAGAGTCCCAGTGCCATCCGTATCGTCGTGTGATTCCGCCAAGAGTGTCGCGGTGAGTGCTCCCGCACGGTAGTGTGCTGTGCAGATTCGTAGGGATGGGGATGTTCGGTTGCACGTCGGCTCTCACGTGGGCCGGGAACCTTGTGATGGTGTGGAATTATTTGCCACTCTTACTTCCGAGGATGATGGCCGCTTTCTTCTAGATCGAGCCGAAGGCGAAAGCTCTGGCTGCTGACCTGGAGTCTTTGTAGATATGCGGATGCAGAGGGTCTTTCATGGCTAGGGCAACAACGGTCTGTTTGGCGATGGTTGCCGTTACGTTTCGCACCAAGGCTGCATTTAGGAGTTCGCCTTTGCGGTTGACGCTGACCAGTGCAAACCGGTCGGTGCGCCCTACTGATCAGCGATGACAACGGTAGCGAGGTCCTGGCTGTTTGCGACCGATTTAAGCAGGGCTCCGGCTTTACGACGGTTGCCGTTGTACTGTGGGTGGACGTTTCTCGGGAGTGGATGCACCGAGAGCGTTCATCTGATCGAAGGAGGTAGCATGATGACGTTGCGTTCGTTGGACTCCGCGAAAGCGCAATCTACGTAGCCTAGAACACGTCTATACCTGCTCGTTAGGACGAGAGGGGAACAATTTGGTCTGTTTTTTGAGCTTCTATTGCTTACGAGAGAGAGAGAGTGTGTGTTGTGTGTTGTGCATGCCGAGTAGGAGTAGATTCTCATCACAGCCGTTGAATGGAGGTCCTGTTTGATGCTTCACTCTAAAGACTGGAGCCGGTGTCGCAGGAGTGAAACGGCCGAGCTACTCGTTAGGGCATCGTTCTACTCTAGAAAAACGTCGGATGGAGTGAAATATGTTGCTCACTCTTCAAGAAACACGAGAGGGATGTATCCTTTGTAATCTACATTCATCTGAGAGAGTGAAATGTCCTTATACTCTTGCGCCATAAGAGAGTAAAACGCAATTTGACTCCTGCTCCACACATGTGATGCCCGCATTCGCAGCCACAAACATGGCCGATGGGATGGGAACGGACGATTGAAGAAAACAGCCACTTTGTTAAGTGTTTTTCGATGCAACTAGCAGCGACCTTCTTACGACTTCCACGTAAAGGCGTACAAGCTCTCCCTTACAAACGCGTGCAGTGCACCTTTAACGAACGGTACCTTCCTCGACTACGAACCTCGATCGACGGGAGCGATAGCGTGCTGTCTCTCCTGTGCTTTTGCCCGATCGAACGGCCGTACCGTGCTAGTGAAACCCGCCAGCCTGCACTCCTAGGATTCTTCGCTTACATGTGCGAAACAAAGAGAAGTACACTTTCAGCGACGCAGTAAGCTGTTGAGATAGTCGACGGCTGGTTTCCGAAGACTCACTGGATATAACTTACACTCGTAAAGAAAAAAATGGCAGACCCCACGTGCAGTGGGAATCAAGGAAATGCGAAGCACGCATCAAGAACGTAAAATGGATCTCCATTGTTCTCTCGCTATACAGCTTTCGGTACATATGAAGTTCAAAAAACGGCCACAAGACCACCCAGACCGTGGCATGTAAATCATGCCGCTCATGGCATGCATGTCATGATTTTGATGTTGCGAGCTGTCATTTATGTTCGTCGTGCAGTCATGTTGTGGGCTACGAATTTTCGCATACATCCCGTTAACGAAACGGCCAGGAGAGCACCAAGACCGTGGCATGTAAATCATGCCGCTCATGACATGCATGTCATTATTTTCATGTTATGAACTGTCATTTATGTTCGTCATGCAGTCATGTTGTGCCACACCAATTTTCGTATACATCCCATTAACGAAACGGCCAGGAGAGCACCAAGACCGTGGCATATAAATGATGCCGCTCATGACATGCATATCATGATTTTGATGTTATGACCTGTCATTTATGTTCTTCATGCGGTCATGTTGTGGCGTACCATTTTTCGTATACGTCCCATTAACGAAACGGCCAGGCCGAAGTTCGCTAAGAATTGCTTCGAATTTAATAAAAGGCTTCGCTACGCCTTCGGCGTCGAGCCGTATGACGGTCATGAGCGCGTCGACGGTGAAAGTACCGTGACTGCGATCCGTCCCGTTCGCAAGTCTGGTAAGTACATCATAGTATACGTAGACACTCCTGATGGCAGAGATCAACACTTCATTTGTGCACAGAATAACGACGAGTACCTATTTTGTGATCGCCATCGGTTGTTCGCCGTACAGACGTGCTCGACGGACTCGAAAGGGGATGCCGTCGGAATGAACTAAGCGGGTGATAGCGGAGCACCAGGGTGCCGCTATTATTCGCTGGCGTTGATGAAATTCAGCCGCTATTGAGTTCGTACGTGCTTTCTGAGGTGCATTTTACATCTTCTCGAACCAGCACTGTAAACTAGCGTTTGCCCGTAAAACAGGATGCGATCTCAAGGAATTCGTTAATCTAAACGACGTATATTCCGCGCGTTTAGATTAACAGATCTGTGTGGCGAGCGGCTACCTATGAGCCAACGCTAAATATACACCTTTTCTATGCATACTTTTTGTTTACGCAGAACAGTATATACTGCACTTCATTTGTAGAGCTCTCTTCAAAAGAGTGCTAGAATCCTCTTCGGAGGCGTCCTACTACTCTGTTTTGGCGAGAGCACCGGTACCCTGTCAGGTGGAGTCCTAAGGTCGTGCCTCAAGGGAGTTACTATACTCTGCATGAAATGGCGTTGATCTACTCTGAAAAAGGGATTTAAATTTGGGACACGAAAGTACTCCCCCAAAATGAGCGTCCAGCACTCTCTCTGTTTTTAGAGTGTTTAGCGCAGTTAGTCTGGCCTCTTCCTTAGTGGACCATTGCAGGGCCGAGGCTATGTAGTTAATGTGGCTCATTAAGAAAGTGTGGTAGAGTCCAAGGAGTTTGAGACCTAGCTGCTCTTAGATTCGATACTCTTAGTAGGAGCATTAATTAGCGTACTCTCCTGTTGGCATATACCCGCTTTCTGTGCCGCATACCCGCCTTTGTATGGCACTGGGCTGAGGGCATGAGCGCAAGAGAAGGAAGAAATACGCGTCCCAATGCCGCACATTGGGCAACTGCATGAGCGAAATTTTAGCGCAGGCCACTCCGATTATGAGAACCCTAAACACCTACGCTGTTAAAAACGTCACATATCATCATCAACAGCTATTCCTTACGTTTATGGCGTGTTTCAGACTCTAAACATCATATGCGTGGCAGCGGAAACAATGCTGCGTGAGGGACCTCGAAAAAATAAAGATAGGCGGCACGTGCTCCTAGAATACTCGCAAACAAAAGAAGAGGATAACGTTCCAACGCAATCCGCACAGAGTATTGACAACACAATATGTGTAGCGGGCATCGGCAGTCGTGGCCGCTGTAGCCATTCTGCTGTAGCCATTCTGCAGCTCGATTTAGAAAAGGCTTTTGATCGCGTACCGCATGATGCGCTATTTGCTATACTTGAGCACGTTAATGTTGGATCGGTAATTAGAGACGGTGTAGCCCTGGCGTATCAGAACTGTACTACTAGGCTAATTATCAACAAGATGCCGGGAGATCCTATTAAGCTGGAACGTTCTGTCCGCCAGGGCTGCCCAGCAAGCCCACTGTTGTTTGCGCTGTATATTGAGAGTTTATGTTTGGCAATCTTACGCAATGAAAGAATCCGTGGTTTTAGGCTCCTCGAAGCCGAAGTTAAAGTTCTGGCGTATGCTGATGATGTAGCAGTGTGTTGTACTTCAAAAGAAAGTGTGCAAGAGACAAGTGCTGTTGTTAGGGAATTTGGACAAATTACAGGAAGTTTAGTAAACTGGGGAAAGAGTCTGGGGTTATGGCACGGTGAATGGTCACAAGCCCGGATACTTATGCTAACATACGGTGGTTTAAAAGTCCAGGAAAGTACTTAGGCGTACCCTTCGAGCACTATAAAAGCACTGATGAATACTGGGTTAATCAGGTGAAACAAATTCGGGAAAAAACAACTCGGTTCAACACCACTTGTCTCTCATTGTTTTCTAGAGCTGCTGTATGTAATGTATTTCTCATGAGCAAGCTATGGTATGTGATGCAAGTGTTCTGTTGTAAGCGTGTGAATGTTCAAAAGCTTCATAGAATATTCGCCATTTTTGTGTGGGGTTCCACTTGGGAAAGATGCAGTAGGACGAATCTGTTCAGACGAGTTAAAGCTGGAGGACTCGGTTTGTCGCATCTATTCGTGCGCCAACTAGTTAATCGTTTCCTTTTCTTTCGGGATGTTCAAGATCCCTTTTTGCGAACTGTATGCCAGCTACGCCTCTGTCGCTCTTTACCTAATTATGTTGTTAGCACCGCAAGTATGCCTGGATCTACACGAGGCTACTTTAAGGAAATTGTGGACAGCGTCCGTTTCCTGTCTGTCAGGTTTTCAAATGAATATCTTTTTTCAGTTAATCGAAAGAAATTATATAAAGACATTTGTGACATGATTTTTCCAGTACCTCTGTATAGAGCCATAAACAGTGGAGGCGAAGGCCAAGACGTACTCAAACGAGTAAAAAAAATGCAAATTGCGTCAAGTGCAAAAACCTTCTTTTTTAAGTTACACTCTGGTACTTTGCCAGTGCGGACCTTTTTGGAAGAGCGAGGTTTTTATTTGCCATGGGGATCCCATTGTTTTATTTGTAGAAAACCAGAGACAATAGATCATGTTTTCTTGCACTGTTGGGAAGGGGTCTATTTCTGGGATGTGCTACAAAGGACGCTGAAGAAAGATTTGCCTCTACATCCAATTGGAATTCGGTTTTTAACTGTTGAAAACGATGATGGGCTCCCTTTCGACCTGATAATGCTGCTTGGCCTCCATTGTTTATGGCGAGCTCGAATGGCCGGGTTTCACTGCGACCCGGACAGGCGGCCAGCACGTGTGCTCTTTCGAGAATGCATCAGCCAGTACATTGATGTACTAAAAGATCAAGAGTTTGTTCCGGATTGGGTAGCCAGGGTTCAGCCTCTGGTTTACCTAAAGGAATATTAAGAAATAACACCATCGAGACTACTGTAGTAGTCTGCATTGCTGTTTAAGAAAAAAAAAACTGTATGTTACCTGCTATTTATGTTTGTGTTGTGTCAATAAACTGGTTTAAAAAAAAAAAAAAGCAGTCGTGGCCGAGCGGTTAAGGCGATGGACTAGAAATCCATTGGGGTCTCCCCGCACAGGTTCGAATCCTGTCGACTGCGTTTTTTTTATTGAATTAGTTTTTGTGTCCATGAACGAAGGAAAAGTCTGGCCTGTTTGATCCTGAATTCTATTTTCATTAAACAACCAAATGAGCTACGATCCTCTTAAGCGCCTCTTAAGATGCAGACGATGTGGCGGTATGCTGCAAGGATGAAAAAAAAGCGTCGAGAATACTGTAAAAATAGTGAATAAATTAGCGGGGGTTACAAACAGCCTCGTTAACTGAGGGAAGTGCCGGGGGTTGTCGCACTGCCAGTGGCGGTCTGCACCAGACGGGTTCACTAATGTCAGATGGATGACTACCCCTGTTAGGTATCCGGGCGTGCCACTTGATGCTTATAGACAGAATGGCGAGTACTCGAAGCAGCATGCCAAGGAGGCGAAGGAAAATGCGCGAAGATGGAACGCAGGTCATCTTTGAGTATTTGCTAGAGCCACGATATGCAGCGTCACCTTTTTTCCAAAGATATGGTACGTCATGCAAGTCCTACATTGCTCCCGTGTAAATATGCGACAATTACACCGAGTGTTTGCGGTTTTCGCCCGGGGTTCAAGCTGGTAACGATGCCAGCCGAGCTAATCTTTGCAGACGTGTGAAAGATGGCCGAATAGGCGCGGCACATCATTTTGTACGCCAGGTTGCCAACAGGTTTTTATTTTTTCAAGATGTGGAAGATAAATTATTACTCACGCTGTACCAGATAAAGCTCTGACACGCACTTCGTCAGTTCTTAGTCGGAACAGAGAGCATGCTGGGTTCAGTATGCGAGTTTTCTAAGGAAATTCTCGATAGTGTTCGATTTCTGAGCGTTCGTTTTTTGGGAGAGTACCTGTGGAGTGCTGGGCGCAAAAAAATTGTATACTGATGTACGTGACATTACTTTTCTTGTTCCTGTGTACAGGATCGTATTCATTGGAGGCCCTGGTCTTGACGTATTGAAGCGTGTAAAGAAAATTTCAGTCCAACCTGCAACAAAAACATTCTTCTTCAAGCTCCATACGGGCACGTTGTGGGTAAAAGCTTTTATGAAACAGCGGGGATTTTTCTAACCGTTCACACTGCATGTCTTATCTGGGAACAGCCGGAAGATACATGTAATAGACGACGTTTTCATTCATTGATTGGAAGGCGTATATATTTCTGAGACTTCCTTCAAAGAACAATGAACAAGGAATTTCTAATTGACCCTCAAGGGTATCATGTATTTGGTGGTAAGTAGTGAAAACGGCTTACCTTATGACTTAACAATGCTTATGGGCCTCCACTGCTTATGGCACTCCGGAATGGCTGGTTACCATTCCTGCCCAGATGCCTAGAGAGCACGTATGTATTTTCCGCAGTGTATTGGACGATACATTGAAATGCTGAAACAACAAGAGTGTGCCTGAGTGGCTTAGCAGGGTCGAACCTCTTGCTCTTTTAAAGGTGTTTTCAATGAAGAGTCAAGCGCATGTGACGGATTCATTTTGTGCACAGTGTAATGGTGATTGCCTCAAGTGAGAGAGAATTTTCGCTCCCTGTTCCGCTTACTTCTGAATTGAGGTGAAGGTTATCTTACTGTCCGGCAATAAAGAAACGGAAAAACAAGCAGTCGTGGCCGAGCGGTTAAGGCGATGGACTAGAAATCTATTGGTGGTCTCCCCACACAGGTTCTAGTCCTGTCGACTGCGAGATTTTTTAAAACCCAACAATGAAAGCCTGGCCTGTTTGGCGCTGATTTTTATTTTCGTTATGCAACCAAAGGAGTGGTGAGCCTCCGAAGCAGCTTCATGAAGCACACAATTATCATAGGGCGAATGCACTCATGATGTGTACGAATTTGCATTTCTTCGTTTCCAAAATAAGGTAAACAAGTAGGCGACATTTAGCAAGAGAGCGAACCGCATGAGAGAACGGATTCTAGTCGCTACAAATAGCCACATTCCATAGGCGCTGACTACTGGGTGGCTCGCCCCCACACCCCCGGCGGTCCCGGCTGTGCCAATGTTCCATGGCTTTTCCTACATAAGCGGGTGCGAAGTACGATTATACCTTACTGGATTCAATGACCATATTTACTCGCATGCACTAGCATACACGGGCTTATGCTGACCAGTGGCGGCAAAGTTATTGCTGATGTTGAGTAGAGCTGGCAAAATGAAGGTTATAAAAACAACGTGGTCCTCATTCCATCTGTAGCCTATGATGGCATTGTATACAGAATTCTCAAGTTCACTTTATAAAATACTTCAAGAGAAATATTTTTATCGCGAAACTGTCTAGTTATAGCATGGAGAGTGCCTTAGAGAGCCTCGATGTCCTCCTCGCCCGCGGGCCCGGCCACACCAGCGGAAAAACGCGCGCGAACCCAGGCACATAAATGTACGCAAGAAAGTTGTCACAGTGCTATTTATCATCATCATCATCAGACTATTTTAGGTACACTGCAGGACGAAGGCCTCTCCCAAAGATTTCCAATCGACCCTACTCTGAGAGAGTTGGCCGCACTTTATGTCTGCGAACTTAATTTCATCGTTCCTACTAACCTTTTACCCACCGTGCTTTTACCTGCCTCTGTTGCGTTTTCCCTCTCTTGGTATCCATTCCGTCGCTCTTACTGTCCATCTGTTATCCGTCCTCCTCGTGACATGTCCCTGTCCAGGATCACTTTTTTCTTTTAATTGATGTAGTAATATCAGCTACTCTTGTCTGTTCTCTGATCCATTCCGCTCGTTTTTTATCTCTTAAAGGAGTACTGCCACGACAATTTTCAGTTGGCGTTTTTTTGCACGAAATGAAAGGCCAAGACCTCCAGAGCCCAGAAAACGTACTGGTAAGCGTGAGAACGCCGTGAAAATTTATTTACAGCATGCCTTTAAAAGCCGGTTTCGGTTTCTACTGTAGCCTGACGTCACGACACAGTATGTGCATAGTAATGAGCCCTCGTGACGTGTTCTTGCAAAAAATCGTGACGTTTTCGCCTAGTGGCCTCTCGCGCACAGCGCCTGCAGCCAGTGCGAGGTCAACAATGTACAAAATTTTGTATAGTGACTCCGCGACGACAGCAAATACTTCGGCACAGTGCAAGATGCAACGTACGGCACGCACGGTGGGTGTCGGCTTGGCTCCGGAGCCTGCGATAAGCTAAGGTGGCCTCCGAGACCTCCGCGGCATTTCAGGGGCAAAATAGAGAGCTTGCCGTCCGATTATACGCAGGCACACACGACGATATAAGGTAATTCGACTTCGCTCGCTCGCTTCACGGGTGCCCCGCCACGGTGGTCTAGTGGTCATGGCTCATGGCACTCGGCTGCAGATCCGAAGGTCGCGGGATCGAATCCCGGCCGCGGCGGCTGCATTTCGATGGAGGCGAAATGTTGAGGCCCGTGTGCTGTGCGATGTCAGTGCACGTTAAAGAACCCCAGGTGGTCGAAATTTCCGGAGCTCTCCACTACGGCGTCTCTCATAATCAGAGCTGGTTTTGGGACGTTAAACCCCACAAATCAATCAATCAATCGCTCGCTTCACGGGCACTGTCAACTACGGCGACTGAACGGCGAGAGCATACGACCGAGAGAGACGCACGAGCGGCCATTTTGCATGTTTTTGTACCTGACGTCATCACAACTTGCCATACTGCTGCGTGAAGTCACCAAAATTTGTACTGTAGCCTGACGTCACACTAGTGTCGATGTCCGTAGGCACGCCATGTGAGAATAGACCTTGACGTCAAATCAAAATATCTTATCAGCATTTCCTGAGCTTAACATTTGCTCAGAGCTGTCTACGCATATAGGAGAGTTGTATAGTAGAGTAAACTCAGCTTCGAAATTTGGTGTCAGTACTCCTTTAACGTTGCACCTACAATTTTTAGGGGCGCAGCTCCTTAGGGTGTGGGTCGTTCCGTCCTCCGTACATAGTATGTAGCCACCTGTAGTTTTATGAAGTGCTCACTAGATGGCGTGATGGCGCCGCGGTGCTCGCTTCATTCAGATGTATGGGAACGCGTAGCATGGGAGTCTGTCTGTCTGTCTGTCTGTCTGTCTGTCTGTCTGTCTGTCTGTCCGTCCGTCCGTCCGTTCGTCCGTCCCAGCGCTGCGGTGCTGCTTAGCTAGTACGTGAATTGATCAATAGATGGCGCGGAGGCGCTCGCTGCGTGTTCTAGTGTGATATAGGAGAGCGCTAGATAGCGACACACAGTGTTTGTCACGTCTTTGATGATGTACTGGGCAAGATTCACGGAAGATTCACGGTTTTTACCGATGAACCTTCGCAGCTTCACCCACTCATCATCACTCACTCCGTGGATATGCGTGGATATTTTCTTTCCATTGCGCGTCATCTTCTTTCCATTGCACGTTTTCTTTCCAAGCTGCTCATCCCACTAACATCGAAGACATAGAGGAATGGATGAAAAACGTATTGGATTCAGTCACCAAGTTCACTAAGACCATCCAGTTAACAACGAACTCCATACTCCCTTAATTTTGTCACCCTTCGCACAGCGACTCAGTATAAATATTTAGGGGTTTTAATATCATCTGATCTGAAGTGGACTGCGCATGTACATCAGGTGACGAAAAAGGCAATGAACAAGTCGTTTTTTTCTAAAACGGACGCTACGTTACGCTACCACAGATAAGAAGCGTTTATCTTACATCACTTTTATAAGACCCATGCTGGAATATGCGAATAGAGTGTGGTTTCCTTCAACAAATGCTGACATAGCTATGCTCGAGAACGTAGCTGCTCCAAAAGTAAAACGGAGCACGCGAGCGGTGGCCGAAATCGGCAAAGCTACATGCCAGCGCCCTCTACCAGCAGATGCGCTGTAAATCGCGGGAGTACGCCGGCACATTCGGCTGACCCCATAGAGTTTCCTACTAAAATACTAGAGGGAAAACTGGCGCTGCGATCGTGAAGATGCCATGGGAATGATGGGTATGACATGGATTTGTCTAGTCTTCGTGCCCGCGGCTTCAAAGGGTCTGGCGGATTTGTTTATTCCTGTTTCTTTAGCGTCAATGACGCGAGTGACATTACTACACTTTTTCATTACGCGATGAAGGCAGCGGCTGTAGTGCACGCTTTACAGCTAGAAATCATCAGACTGTCGCATGTACTAAAGTCGTTTGCAATGATGAGGTGCCGTGCAGTCTGTTTCGTTGTTGTGCTTGTTGATGGATGGCTGCACGTATTATTTGCAGTGGTATTTTACCTAAGCTTAGAAATATTTGCGCTTCATCTCGCGAATTTCATCGACGCGATTTTGCTGTTTCTTTTTTCTTTTGTATCAGGTGCGACAGAATCTGTAAGCGTAGGGTAGCTTTCACGGCTGACATACATCCCTTGTGACAAGGCTGTCCGTATATATTGTACTACACCATTTCGATTCCGCTGTCTGATTATAATTCAACGCTGATCGAATGCGCCAAGCAGACGCATACTTATCGTGCGTAGTCGACACCCATTTGGCGATAGGCAAACGCGCCTGCAGACGACGCCGAAAAAGCTCAGATCAAGGCTCAGGCGCAGTTTCCGACGGAGTTTAACGGCACGGTTGCTTTTAACATCATGTTTTTGCACAAAACTAAACAAGATACGATGGGCGATACTGCGCTTCTGCTACGGCCTCGCGCAGTGGCTTGACCCATTTGTAAAAAGGCAGTGGAGCGCTTGCACTGCGCTTAAAGAAGAGAGTGAAAGCATGTTTTTTTTTAGATTTAGAAGAGGCACCTACTTTATGCATACTTGAAAACATTAGCACGTCCCTTACAAGAGCAAGAATTTCTATTTTAAGTTCGAACACAACTATATCTGGTACTTAAACATTCATGAACGCCGCTAAATCTGGGAGCAAGTAGAGGAGGCAACATTTCCATATCGCACAATATTGCTAAATTTCTGAGCGGTCAGTATTTTTTATAACCGCGAAAAAACAACTAGTGCATGGCACGCACATAGTTATTCCTAAATCTTCCGTTTTAGTGCACTATTTTGTCGTAAATGACCTATTTCTTTGAAGTGGAAAAGCCATATGAAGCCAGAAGAACGAAGACTAGGCAAATCCATGTCATACCCATCATTCCCATGCTGGATCAACCGCCTTGTTTGAAACTCCCGTAGACACTAGCGCCAGTTTTCCCTCTAGTATTTTAGTAGGAAACTCTATGGCTGACCCATCCTGATATTATGATGCTCGCCTTATCGCTGGCTCGAGCGAAGCCGCGCTGCTACCATCACTGCTCGTCAGGGGCGCTTCTAGCGTCCCACAGATAGGGTGCCTCGATGTGCGCGCGCCTCCGCTACCCGCAGATGGAGCAGGCGCGGGTCAATGTCGGGATTGGAAGGCGTAGAGTAGTAAGTATCCGCCCGTTTGTTTTGCTAGGAGATATTTTAGGAAGTGTGCATGCTGTCTGGCTTCGTAAGTGCGTAGTGACCTGTTGCGTTCTTGGGCAATCGTTAAGGCAGTGTAAATCGGCTGTACAGCTTTTTGTACATGCGCGTCGGTCGGACAGGGTGATATTAAATCGCTTGAGGTAATATTAAAAATGGCCGCGACCAGTCATGAGATGTGTTAACTTCCGATTAGGTGGAAACTATTTTGCACTTTTGTAGACGGTATTTTTACAATGAAATAATGATGTGTTAGGCCCTACTGTTTGCCAATGTGCGTGCTAACGAGAAATCATGTACAATTCGAACCGAATGGTTCGGATTCAATATTTAGCCATTCTCTGAGACCCAGTACTTATTGCTGAAGTTGCTAGTGTGCCTGTAAATTCGTTTCCTAATATTCCTTCATGGCCTGGGATGTGAAATAATTGGAATGGGGTGCCTCGTGCTTTAAACTGATAAAGCAAGTTTTTAATGACTATAACCTTGCGCTCATTATGGTTAAGGCTTGCGAGTTTACGGTGTTATGAAAGGCAGTCTCTGTACAGGTGAAAAGGGGTTTGAATGCGTAGGATGCTGATGTACTGTAGGTATTCGGGGACAGCACTATGTTCTATCGTATAGGCGCCAGATGCCCGAGTTATTTTACGTTTATCGGCCTGCAAAATTCGAGTCATCCATTATTACGTAGACAGAGCCAGCAGGAATGCAGGTAAATGAAGCGTACGTATATGCGTGTATGACGGTTATGCGGAAGGCACCGTCGTGCTGTGAAGGGTCCAGTTCAGTAAATAAATATGCGTTTTAAGCTGGGTTGATAGAAACAGAAGGCAATGTCGTGTAGGATGTGGTGAAGAGTTAGTGTATGTGTGCCGTACTGAGTTACTATTTCTTTATGTAAAGAGAAAGTTCTGCTGTTAGTCGGGGGACGTCCGAATCTAATGGTGGAGCCTTAGCGATTTGGAATGCTGATGTTCTGGTTGTTTAAAACTAGCCCGTGATAGATATTAGGACTGATCGTTTAAGCGGCAGTATACGGTCTCTTAGGAAGCATGTAGGGTGGGAAGGCCACCACGCTGGCGATGCATATGTGAGTGAGGCGAGTCCCTGACCCGCTCCGCTCTCCTCTTTTCCCTTAACGTTACACTGGAGAAATAGTCATATTTAATTGACACTGATATGAATTTATGCTTATATATATATTTCTACCTTTATATGACGCGAAGGGGGTGGTTGCGTCCACCGCAGCTTTTTGTATGAATCCGCTTTCGTTTTATATATCGCTTTAATTTCTCCAGCTATTTACCTTGCAATACTGAAAAGCTCTCATTTCCTCTACTTCTCAGTTACGCTCTGGCGTTGAACTTCTTCAATCAGAGGGTGAGCAGCGAATTTTGCCCCCTCTGGAAAAATGCAACACTTTTCCGACATGGTCAGAAAACTGTGGCCACCAGTTGTGGAGGCTCCTGTGAGCCATATATTATTGCACCGTGCGCACCGCGGATTCGTTTTAGAACATAGCTGGAAATTGATTGATTTGTGGGGTTTAACGTCCCAAAACCAGTTCTGATTATGAGAGACGCCGTAGTGGAGGTCTCCGGAAATTTCGACCACCTGGGGTTCTTTAACGTGCACTGACATCGCACAGCACACGGGCCTCAACATTTCGCCTCCATCGAAATGCAGCCGCCGCGGCCGGGATTCGATCCCGCGACCTTCGGATCTGCAGCCGAGTGCCATAACCACTAGACCACCGTGGCGGGGCAGATATAGCTGGAAAGCTCTCGCTCTTCTTTGAACGAATGACGTCACTCGGGGCACCGACTGTACGTCGCTTGACATTTTTTCGTAGCTGTGTAAGGGATTGATTGATTTGTGGGGTTTAACGTCCCAAAACCAGCTCTGATTATGAGAGACGCCGTAGTGGAGGTCTCCGGAAATTTCGACCACCTGGGGTTCTTTAACGTGCACTGACATCGCACAGCACACGGGCCTCAACATTTCGCCTCCATCGAAATGCAGCCACCGCGGCCGGGATTCGATCCCGCGGCCCTCGGATCTGCAGCCGAGCACCATAGCCACTAGACCACCGTGGCGGGGCAGCCGTTTAAGGGAAACCATAGAGTTTCCTACTAAAATACTAGAGGGAAAACTGGCGCTTGTGTCTATGGGAGTTTCAAACAAGGCGGTTGAGCCAGCATGGGAATGATGGGTAAGACATGGATTTGCCTAGTCTTCGTTCTTCTGGCTTCATATGGCTTTGCCACTACAAAAGAAATAGGTCGTTTACGACAAGATATTGCACTAAAATGGAAGATTTTGGAATAACTGTGTGCGTGCGCAGGTACTAGTTGCTTTTTCGCGATTATAAAAATACGGAACGCTCAGAAATTTAGCAATATTGTGCGATATGGCAATGTTGCCTCCTATGCTTGTGCCCAGATTTAGCAGCGTCCATACGGGTTTAAGATCCAGATGTAGTTGTGTTCGAACTTAAAATAAAGAGTTTTGCTTTTGTAAGTGACGTGCTGGTATTTTAAAGTATGTAAAAGCTAGACGTGTCTTCTAAATATAACAAACGGGCTTTCGCTCGCTCCTTTTAGTGCAGGGCAAGTGCTCCACTGTATTTTTACAAACTATATGCATGGATCAAGCCCCTGCATGAGGCCCTAGTAGGAGCGCTGTGGCGTTAAATAAACGTGACGTTAAGTAAACGACCGTGCCGTTAAACTCCATCGGAAACTGCGCCTGAGCTTTGATCTGAGCTGACTTTTTGAGCGTCATCCGCAGGCGCTTCTGCCTATCGTCCACTGGGCGTCTACTACTACTAACTGTGCGCCTGCTTGGCGCGTTCGGTCGGTGTTGAATTCAGCGACAGCTGAATTGAAATGCCGTAGTACAAGATATACGAGCAGCCTTCTGACAAGGGATGTATGTCAGCCGTGAAATCGACCCTACGATTACAGATTCTATCGTATCTGATACAAAAGAAAAAAAAAAAGCAAAACCGCATCGATAAGGTTCGCGAGACGCAGCGCAAATATTTCTAAAGCTGGGTAAAGTACCGCTGCAAATAATGTGTAGCCATCCAGCAACAAACACAACAACGACACACCGCATGACACCTCATATACAGTCTGATCATCTCTAGTAGTAAAACCAGTAAAGCGTACACTACAGCCGCTGCCTTCGTCGTGTAACAAAAAAAAATGTAGTAACGTCACTAGCGTCACTGAAGTTAAAAAACAGGAATAAACAAATCCACCAAAACGTTTGAAGCCGCAGGCACGAAGACTAGACAAATCCATGTCATACCCATCATTCCCATGGCAGCTTCACGATCGCAGCGCCAGTTTTCCCTCTAGTAGTTTAGTAGGAAACTCTATAAGGGAAACAAGGACGTTTTCTTCATTCGTGGAATTCAAAACCAACAGTATAACGCATGGCAGACGGTATTTCCGCGATTATATGAAATCCGCGATCGTTATCTTTCCCTCAAGCGATTTAGTCCTTAGCCCAGCGACGTCATTTGTTGAAAGAAGACGAGGCGCTCTTGCAGCCGTATTTGGGAACAAAGTTTAGAAAAACGGCTGGAAAGCGCCTCCTCCTAGTGCGGGAAAGCACTAACGCTTGGCTCACGTGTTCGCGACTGACCGGCAATATGCACATACATACGTAGGTCCGATAGCGCTGCTGTATGGGGACCTCCTGTGATATCACACATCCGAAAGTGATTAGAACGAACAACAATCTAAGAACGCCTCCGTTTATAAACAACACAGTTGGAGTGTCGAAAAGATCGGGGCGAAACTTGACGAAGCACGTGCAGGTGTGGTTTATTTATTGTTCTTTCTTATTCGCATAACGAAGGGGAGCTTTGTGTTCTAAGCGTAAATCGGTCCATTTGTTACCTTCTTGTTCACATTAGATATCATTTCTAGTACGTATTGATCTGATAAGGACAAGAGCCACGCTCAATAGCACGTGCGCACGTTTTTGCTACTTGCGTTGTGCTGTTTTGCTGCTGCGAACCTTTCATGTGTGACATACGTCATTTTTGCTTGCAGACATCATTTTTGGTTGGTGTCCGCTGCATGTGAGGCATTTTATTTATTTATTTAGTCCCCACACATCAATGTCATTTCGCCATTGATATGAAAGTGGGGCTGCTGTACAAATTGAACAGACAAAGCATACTCCTTAAGACGCCATAAGAAAAAAAAATACTCCCACGTTATATAATTCCTCGATGAGCTCATCAGCTGATTATGTAGTTCGAATTCTCCGCACCAACACACGCTGCGCACCGCCATGAATAACAATGAAAGAACAGTATGAAAATTTTTAGGACTATACGCAAAACTAATGTATACAGAACTGTCAGTTAGACTACTAAAGCACTAAAAACGCTGAAAATTTTCAGGGCAGAAGTTTAGGACAGGAAATGTTACCACATATCGGGAAATCTTGTTCCAGTATTTATAGGCGTGGGTGAAGCCCAAGCTATTATATGCGAATGTAAACCGACTGGTCTGCAGTATTTATACCTTTTAGTGTTAAATGCAGGCTTGCTACTCACATGCATTGGTGAATGTGAGTGACTTTCTGTTTGCACATCTGAAGCGCACTATTCTGACTGCTCATTGGAAGACCCATTATGTGTTGCACTTGTAATAGACTAGAGTCAAAGTCGCAGTGAACATGTTGGGACTACGTTCGGTGCTCCCATGAAGATATGTCTAAAAACATTTATTTTCGTATTTTTTATCACCAGATAATCTGCTGGCGATAGAGTTCAAGTTCGCACAATGTACGTAGCTGGAAGTGAATTTTAAACTGTTTAAGTCACTTAATTTCAGCTCACAATTCTCCGACACTATTTTCAATTTAAAAATCAAATGTAACGTAAATGTAACGACACGTTTTAATTTACGAAGTGCAACTGGAACGCGTTCCTTTCTGATTAAAGGAACTTGTAACGGGAACTCGTTACAATATTGAGAAGGAACGAGCTTTCGTTCCTGTTTTGGAGGAACGTGTACAACACTGCTTGCGGAACAGAAAACCGCCGCCGTACATATACGGTACAAGAACCTTCAAAGGGTTAAAGTGGCTTAGTAGCAAACTGAAATAAAATCTGCAAAATGTTCCGATTCGGTAGTCTCTTCAGGGCTGGAAAAGTAAGCACAGGGACATATTTCCGTATCCTAAACTCCTCGCGGCGCGGCTCCGCTTCCTCTCGTCACTTGACACTCGCCTTCCAGTTTCGGTGCTTCCTCGGGAGGCGTGGAGCGGCTTCCTACAGTTTCAGCAAATTGATACATTCAATATATAATGCGTTCTGATGTTTGCACGTGGGTTTTCACTGTATTTCATGATTGTGTAATACTGAAGAAACAACGAGAGAGCGCTGTTAATCTGCCCGGATTTCATGTCAGCAGCACTTCTGCTGTTCTCTCTCCCCCCTTTTTCTCTTTCTTTTTTTTTCGCGCTCTGCTGGCTGCGTCCTGCCAGTCGGAAGTGTTTTGAAGCCAGGTAGGTTTCTCCAGCCCTGCCAAACTTGCGCGTGCCACATTGCTTTAGTTTGTACAGCTTTGTCGCGCTCTCAGCATTTTATTTATTGTGCGTACAGCTCTTACGCAGAATACTTCTCGTTGTTAGGCCGGCCAAGGGTGGCAAATATTTTGTTTTCTGCAGCGATAAGAGCGCGGATTAAATGCGTTTCAGTTTATTGAAGCAGGTGAACGTAACTAGCGCAGAGTTTATTTTTATGGGAATACTGCCGATCTGACAAGAGATCGTTGTAGGGAGGGCATACATGTAAGTCCAAAAGAAACACAATCAAAGGATTAATACAATTAACGGTAAACACTAGCAGAATTAATGCAGGAAATTAATAGTAGCACTAAGCTCGGCGTAAGTAAAAAAATAGAAATCACGAGAAATACGACAGGATGCGCGATGATGTGACCACATTATTCAACGAAAATGCCGATACAGGTTTTTAATAACAAATGTTCACCTAAACTGCTGAGCATGCACACTCATTTCAACGACAGCAGATGTTACGTTTCGCTTGTGCGGTATAACTGTTAGAGCGAGCGCAAAGCGCAGAGATATCCAAAATCAGGCAAGCCAAGACCTATGCAGACGGCTCCAAAGAGCCGCGAGGCGTGAGACGTCTCGGCTATGGGGAGGCGCCGACGAGTCGGCGAGATATGCGTGTTGGAAAGTCACGTAAGCTGTGTGTGTGCGTGCGTGTGTGTACAAGCGGCGCCTATTCCTCCTTCGGACGCACACCTCTTCTTCCTTCTATCTTGCCGACGCCACATGTTGCGCCGGTTGCTTGCATGTGCGCGCATGAGACGGCTGTGCCCACTTATGGTCCGATCTTGCGCCTGCGTTCCTGATTGGACCAGACCGTGCCTCATGTTCCAGACCGCCGTGTGAGCCCTGGAGTTAAAGTAGCCGCTCATTTCGACGATCGCGCCCAAGCGCCCCTCAGTTACGGGCCTTACAGGCGGCCGATACTTAAAACTGCTGAAATGCGGCGCACATGGTTGTTTACGTCGACATGGCAACAGGAACAGCAGCCGAGCGGTGCTCCCTCTTGTGTGCTTTTTTATTATTGCACCCCCTTGACCACCTTATCTTGAGGAAGTTCAGTTTTCTCCGCATCACGACAGATCACACTTTCGGCGAATACTGGTGGCAGAAAACTAGAGAGAACGGACAAAAATAATTATAGGGAAAAATATGGACTTTCTGCCGTAAGGGCCAGAGAACTGGGCTATGAATTTCCGTTTTTGCTATAGTATGATCGATTTGATTGAAGTAGATTTAAAAGGCATGAGGCAGGCAGGCAGGCACAGAACTTTATTTTGGTCCTGAGAAACTGCAGTTGGACGTCCCCTTCTAGGGGGATCCTGTAGCAGTTGCGGGCCGCTCCCACGCAGGGACAGGAAGACCGTGGCCCTCCGCCCTCTCGCAGGCTCTCTGGACAGCCCGAAGTTGAACCGAAAGGTCGCCGCTTCTCAGGGCTTCCTCCCAGTCCTCTTCTTTGCTTAACTCTGTGTCACGTAACGCAGGACATTGCCAGAGCATGTGAGCTAGTGAGCAGTAAGCCTCTCCGCAGTTCGGACAATGCGGTTCAACGTTGGGCGAGAAGTTACTAAACCTGCCTCGCGAAGGGAAAGACCAACGTTTGGAGCATCCTGAAGGCCGAAGACTGCGGACGAGTGAGTTTAGGGTGAGGAAGTGGAAAGACCCTCCGAGAGAGATGATAATGAGTCACGATCTCGTGAAAAGTGAGGAGCGGGTCCCTGTACTTGCCGGCATCCCCGCCCGCGAATTCGCCGGGACCGCCGCGGTGAGTGAAACCTCACAATTTAAAGAGAGCAGGAAAAAAAAAGTTCTTAAATTTTCTTACGGTCCTGGTGGCGCACATGTTACCGCCCCGTTACAAAGGGGACGCTCATAGCATCCACCCATCCATCCATCCATCGCTTACATGTCATCTTATGGGCGCGACTTGCAATAATCGCATTACCGTCTCATATATTGCAAATTTTCTCAGTCCGTAGCATTAACAAATAGGGGTAGCGGATATTTTAGCTGCAGTTAGTAATAAATTCTGACTTAATTACGTACCGTACAGCGAGCGCTTCGAGCTGCTTGCAGTCACTCCAGAACAGACGACGCATTCCGCTGGAAGTCACTTGCTGGCGTATTGTGAGCACGCATGGGTAATGAATGGCCTTGGGAAGAAAGGGTGTGAAATCTGCCGCGTATTCTTTGTGATCTGCTGACTCGTAGAACTCTCACGGGATTCTGCAGCGTTCTGCGCGGGCGGCTGCTCACTTTGCACGCGCTATTCGTGTTTCAACAAAGGCGTGCGCTGTGCAGGATTTCCGTCATCTGCGTTTTAGGGACAGACATGTGTTGTGCCAAACCTCAGCATTGGTTCATCCTGCAAGGTGAAGCTAATTACTTTCAATATTCTCAGTGGCTCGGTGAAATTGGAGGTGCACGCTCGTGCAATACCAAGGAAAGACCAAGGGCTCATGCCCCGTGACTATGTTTGCGAGAAGCCTTTCTCGGTAAGTCGCATAATGCGACGATGTCACAGCGATCATGGCCGCGAAGTCTTCGGCAAACCGAAACGGCCTGTCTTCTCGGAACCAGACGCCGTGTCGTCAATATTAGAGAGTTTTAGTGCAGCTTAAGTTACGCCCCGCTAAACGCTAAAATTTAGCGGGGTCAGACTGCGCATGCGTACGCACGCTATTCCAGGTTTGCGTTTAGCGATCGCTCGCTATTTTCCGAATTTAGCGGAGACGCAAAACGCTCGCTAAGTTTGTTAAACGCGGAGAGCATGGCGGCCCCCGACAACTGACGGCTGCCCGTTTCGCATCTATCGTGTCGTCTTGCTGCATCGTGGGACTAGCTGATTCACAATAAATCGTGTTGCTGGTTTTCGCTTGGAGAAGACAACGATCTTTTCGCTGTGGATTCTAGTTTGACCACATTACACATGCACAACGAAAGCGAAACTCTGCCTCTTCAGACTACGGCAACACTTACACAATTATTATTGCACGATGTTCTTTTTAATAATTCTTTTTGCGCTTGCGTTGCTCTTTAAGTTACTAACAACGGCCGACGGCTTTGACGCTTTCACTATTCGCATTTAGATGGCGCAGCGAAGGTTTGCGTGCCTTGCGTTTTGCGGCGCGTCGTCGTCTCGCGCTATACTAAAGAGCTATGGAATGCTATCGAATAGCAGTCCGCAAAAATTTGTGACTCGCAAACGCTAACGCAAAGATTTTCCGCAATACTAAGTCTCTCTATTTCCGCGCTGTTTCAGCCAGATTTTATACACCCTCCCCCAACACTTCCCTAACAACCCCGTTGTTTATTCTTGCACGCCCCTAAAAATTCTCTAGATAACCAATGACTTGGTATCCCCCCCCCCTCCCCCCGGTACTGGTTGCGCCATTGCGCCATGGGTAACACCCCCACCCCTCCGCCAAATCGAAATTCTGGATAATCCCCTGGCTCAGCTACCTGTTCTCTATTCGCGAAAAAAAATTGCAGTGGATTAGCTCGGCTATGCCAGGATATACGTCGCGTCAGCTAAGGTTCAGCTGATTATTCTTAGTTTTCCTGGTTGTCTAGGATTAGCTTGATTATCATGCTTACGGCTGCTTCAATAACACACACACGGTATACGCATGTGACAGGTGTATATTTATTTTTGCTCAACGTCAGGTTGCTTCTCTATTGCCACAAAGACAGCTCTATCCTCCGTGGTTATACCACACTAGTATACCATGGTTATACCAAACGCCAGCCAGCCGGCCTGACAACTGGCTAACCTCCCTGTCCTTCCGTTTTTATTGTCCTTCTCTTCCTCCCCGCTGTATGTATACCCCCACTGATACGTCTCCGCATGCGCCCAAATTGAGGAGCTATCAAGCGACTCCGGCGCAGTGTCAGACGGCGACTGCACAACTATAGCACAACGGAGGCGCACGGCTGCACGCGCGCCGGTGCCAGTGCGTCTGCCGCGGTTATGACGTCACTCCTCTGGAATGCGCAGAACGGATGGATGGATGGATGGATGGATGGATGCTATGAGCGTCCCCTTTGTAACGGGGTGGTGACATGTGGGCCACCAGGCTCGTAAGAAGACTTAAGAACTTTTTTTTTCTCTCTCTCTCTTTAAATTTTCCTCGTGCCTTTTAAATTTACTTCACTCAAATCGATCATACTATAGCAAAAAACGGAAATTCATAGCCCAGTTCCCTGTCCCTTATGGCAGAAAGTCCATATTTTCCCCTATAATTATTTTTGTCCGTTCTCTCTAGTTTTCTGCCCCCAGTATTCTAATCGTCTCTTACTTATTTCAATCGCGGCTATGTTCAGCTTCCCGTTGTTCGCCCTAAAACCCAAGGCTTCCTGTAGGGTGGTGCCCAAACGTACACCTGGGTGGATATTTCCGCATTCAATCAGAACATGCTCCGTCGTTTCCCTATCTT
Source organism: Hyalomma asiaticum (assembly GCA_013339685.2). Taxonomy (NCBI): domain Eukaryota; kingdom Metazoa; phylum Arthropoda; class Arachnida; order Ixodida; family Ixodidae; genus Hyalomma; species Hyalomma asiaticum. The sequence continues at coordinate 94,785,542 of CM023481.1, forward strand.
CCTCACAGCATGTACATTTTTCTTCTTCTTTACTGAATTTCGCTTTATAACTACGCGTTCCAAGGCAGCCCGATCTCGCTTCAAACAATAAAGCGCTTCCTCTTGAATTATCATAAAATGCCTCCCTCTTTATTTCATTTTTGCCCTCTCGGTAGTTACTCAGAGTCGGTTTTTTTTTCCATCGCTGCCCTCCAGTAAATCTTCTCCGCCTCTCTGACTTTTCCTTTACGCTCTTTGTTGTCAGTTCTCTTAGAGCGGTATATTTACTGGTGAGCCTCCTAGTTCTCTTTCTCCACTGCGTGTCAACGCTCTTTCTATATAAATAGCGGAACACCTTCACTGCCCACCTACTCTCTTTCATATTCCTTAGCCTCTCTTCAAACCTTATTTTGCTCTGCGCTTCCCTTGCCTCAAAACTCGCCCATCCCATATCACCCTTTACAGCCTCGTTTGTCGTTTTTCCGTGAGCACCTAACGCGAGGCGTCCCACAGTTCTTTGATTCACATCCATTCCTGATTGTATCTCTGGCCTCATGCACACCACTGAGTTCCCAAATGTAAGCCCCGGTACCATTACCCCTTTCCACAGACCCCTAAGCACCTCATACCTATTGTGTCCCCATAACGCTCTGTGCTTCATTATTGCTGCGTTCCTCTTTCCCTTTGCTGCCAAGGCTTTGTCGTGTACCTGCATGTATCTATCACGGTCATTTACCCATACGCCAAGGTACTTGTATTCGCTTACTCTCGGTATTTCTTGGCCCTGTATGGATACCGCCTGGTCGTTGGGGCCATTGAATACCATCAATCCGCATTTTGTTACACTAAATCCTAGTCCTATACATTGTAAACAAAAAATTACCCGAGATGGGAGTAAATGGACCTGTCCTCTAGCGCATTCCCCGTTAAGAGTTTAATATACTCCGGTCATGCGGAGTAAAAGATTTACTCCGCTTGACCGCAGCGATATTTACATCCATCGAGAAGCTTTTGCGGGTAGCTATGGGAGTATATGTTTACATCCATCTCGGAGCTCTTGCGGGCACCTATATGGGAGCTTATGTTTACATCCATGTAGGAGCTTTTGCTGAAGCCAGCTAAGCCTAGGCGTGGTCCGGGACAATTTCTCGCATAATTTTATTAATATTCGATCTACCTGGGTACATTTGGTATCCTTTTGGTCCTTTCTCCTTCCGGTCGATAGTCTTGACGTTTTGCTTTCCGATAATCCTGGTTTGTCCGCATACAATCTTGATAATTTCGGAAGCCTAAAACCACGTCAACACTCGCTGGGTGGTGGTGCCCCAGCCACTTCATAAGAAAATATTTGTGGTGGTCTGGTCGATGCGCGGCATTCGGCTTCTGGCTGGAGGAGCAGAGCGGTCACCAGTGGAAATAGCCTTGACACGTTTACACAGAACACTCATCGGCCGTTGCAAAATCACTGCGCACTCAAGACTCGTTTAAAAAAACGAAGTGGTGCTTCACTTGGACGCACTAAGCACACGTGCGATCACGCACAGATACAACTCCCACCGACGATTCGTCGAACCAACCAATGCACTGGAGCATCACACGGAAGCACTAAACAGACGCGCGAGCGCGCATACACACACACATCACACCGCCGCAAGAGCGTCGCAACCAAAGATGGCTGTTAAAAACTCCCATGTGGAGGTTGGGACCACGTAAACTGAAACTCTGTGTGGGTGGTATAATAAGGTCATGTCGTTTTTATACTCCGTCACTTAGCAATGGTGGTAAAATGATCTCATGTGCCGAATTCACTCCGCTATGACGGAGTAAATGGTTGGGGCATGGGAGTTTTTTCGGTTGACACGCTGGTAAAAGCTCCCATCTCGGCTAATTTTTGCTTACAGTGTAGAGCCTCGCCTTCCTTCCCTCCCGCATATATTCACCAGCCGTTGTATATCATCTCGACTGTCCGCGAATAAGACAATATCATCAGCATAAAATAAACCCGGAAGCATCTGCTCAATCATCACGCCGCCCTGTTTGTGTGACAGATTAAAACCAATGTTGCTATCTCCTAGCGCTTTTTCCATTCTAACCATGTACAGCATGAATAACAGCGGCGACAAAGGACATCCCTGTCTCAGCCCCTTGCTAATATCAACGTTCTCTCTGCTACTGATTCCTTCCCATTCTATGCAAACTGTATTTTCTCGATATATTTCCCTCAAAAGCTGTACACAATCGTCGCCTATGCCCATTCCTTCCAAAATTTCCCACAATATTTCCTGATTAACATTGTCATACGCTCCAGTGATGTCTAGAAAAGCCGCATACAACGGCCTCCTTTCTATTTTAGATATTTCTATATACTGTGTAAGAACAAATAGGTTATCGTCTAAACGCCTGTCTACTCGAAATCCATTCTGAAGTTCTCCCAAAATATTGTTACGTTCTGCCCAGGCTTCTATTTTTAATTTTACTGCTTGCATAGCCATCCTGGGTCCGGTCCGGCACAGCAGCGGGTCCGGCACAGCAACGCCGCGGTGCGACAATTCGCCAGAAAAGCTTCACGCTCTCCCCTGTATTCGCGTGGCGCTTTGGCAGGTCGGCGGAGTCATGGGAGTGTGCCAGTGGAAGTGAGTGCCAGTGAGTGTGAGTGGAGGAGAGTGCGAGTGAGTGTGAGTGGATTGATTTGCGGGGTTTTACGTCCCAAAACCGGCTGTGATTATGAGAGATGCCGCAGTGGAGGGCTCCGGAAATTTCGACCACCTGGGGTTCTTAACGTGCGCCGACATCACACAGCACGCGGGCCTCAACATTTCGCCTCCATCAAAATGCAACCGCCGCGGCCGGGATTCGATCCCGCCACCTTCGGATCAGCAACCGAGTACCATAGCCACTAGACCACCGTGGCGGGAAAAAAAAGAGTGCGAGTGCGAGTGAGTGCCAGTGAGTGTGAGTGGAAGTGAGTGCGAGTGAGTGCTAGTGAGTGTGAGAGGAAGCGAGTGCGAGTGAGAATGAGTGCCAGTGAGTGTGAGTGGGAGTGAGTGCCAGTGAGTGTGAGTGGGAGTGAGTGCGAGCGAGTGCCAGTGAGTGTGAGTGGAAGTGAGTGCCAATGAGTGTGAGTGGAAGTGAGTGCGAGTGAGTGCTAGTGAGTGTGAGAGGAAGCGAGTGCGAGTGAGAATGAGTGCCAGTGAGTGTGAGTGGGAGTGAGTGCCAGTGAGTGTGAGTGGGAGTGAGTGCGAGCGAGTGCCAGTGAGTGTGAGTGGAAGTGAGTGCCAGTGAGTGTGAGTGGAAGTGAGTGCGAGTGAGTGCTAGTGAGTGTGAGAGGAAGCGAGTGCGAGTGAGAATGAGTGCCAGTGAGTGTGAGTGGGAGTGAGTGCCAGTGAGTGTGAGTGGGAGTGAGTGCGAGCGAGTGCCAGTGAGTGTGAGTGGAAGTGAGTGCCAATGAGTGTGAGTGGGAGTGAGTGCGAGTGCGAGTGAGTGCCAGTGAGTGTGAGTGGAGGTGAGCGCTGGTGCTGGAAAAATTAGGGTTAGTGAGTGTGAGTGAGTGTTCTCCCACACTGCCGACTTATGGTTTCTGCACAGGGCTGACCGCCGCCGTGGACGCAGCCAATGTTGATGGCTCAAAAAGAAGCAATACAGTCCCCTCATTTGCACACAACTACTCATATTTTATAGCAAGCGAGTGAAACAACTTTATTGAGAACTTGGCAGGCGATTGTTGCCTTGGCCATGGGCGCGCTGGGAATGGGGGAAGAGAAGGTCTAGGAGACATCTTTCGTTTAGCAGGCTAGCGCAATAACGGCTTTATCGGAATAGCGGGATGGAAACGCGCATGCGTAGTACCGTGAACGGCCGATATCGTTTAGCGTGTCGGCCGACGGTATTTCGCAAATTTAACGTTGCCATGTTTGCGCGTTTATGGTAGTTTACGTAAAACATGGCGGCGGTTTCGGGCGGCGGTTTCGGGCGCCCGTTCGGACTGAATTTGGCGTTGCTGTGGCAGGATTCATTTAATTCGCAGCAAATGACGGTGTAAAATGGATTTGCTGGCCTTCAGGCAGCTGCGACGACGTAGTATTAGGGATAACTTAGCCGAGTTTTCAAGATCACTTCCCATTTCCAACGTTGCTAGGGCTAGCGAGAGAACACTATTTACATTTCTGCAACATGTCAGTTTATGCTCTTGGCGCTTGGTTCATACATGTTTATCTTTATTCTCGAAAAGTTAGAATGCCGCTGCACGCGGGAGTGCAAGTGACCATTTTTTAGCTTTGTTTCTTTTCACTTTTTTAACGCATGTATCCTTCGCTAGATGGTGTCACAGTCACAACTACTGGGCCGTGAACGCTATTCTGCTAAAGTAAAGCTCGTTTCCGCAACGAATGTTTGCGGTACGGTAAAGCTATTCCCTTAGCCCCCGCTATCACGCTAACGTGCTAAACTAAAAATGTGTATTGTTTCCAAACCGCCTCCCCGACGTGTAACTTTTACTTCCTACAGCTGTACGCGCAAAAGCTGCGGAATGAATTCAAGAAACGCCGTGTTTTGGATTGTTGTTATGTGGGGTTTAACGTCCCAAAACCAGCTCTGATTATGAGAGACGCCGTAGTGGAGGGCTCCGGAAATTTCGACCACCTGGGGTTCTTTAACGTGCACTGACATCGCACAGCACACGGGCCTCAACATTTCGCCTCCATCGCGTGTTTTGGATTACCTTACTGCATGTCTTCAATATGAATCAATATAAAAGGGCACGAATGCATTTTGCGCTATGTGTGCCCCACCAAAATTGGGCAGCGCTCAACGCAAACGGAATATTGTACCTACTTTATCTATAGCGCGGAACATCAGAGTCGCATAACCACCGCGTCTGACATGAAATTTTCATTTCTTTTTCAAATCTACCGCCGTATCGCAATGACTAGTGCGGCGGAAAGGGTCATCGTGAGGGAAGAAGCCAGGCTGGGGCTGCTGTTTCGGCCTGTCGGCTTCCCCGCAGGTATTCCGCCATGCTCCTGACCGCAGCCGTAGACGCTGAAGAAGGCCGACGATAGATTCCTTGCACTCTCGATGGCGGGTTGACATTGCTTGCCACTTTTCTCGATGCACTTGCTAATGGACGATGTGTAGGACCTGACGGGAAGACAAGAGGAAGGATATGTAGAAAACAGCTGAACAAATTATCGACTGTTGCGTGGTACATACGTAGCTACAGAATATGTGCAGGGTCTTCAACTCTTAGTACGAATACAACGCAGCGTGGCTGCTTTACGCTACGCGGAAAGCAGCCACGCTGTGTTAAGTATGCACTTAGAATGGACGATGATATGTGGTTTTTAGAGGCGCAAGGGCCAAGCATGTCCAAAGAGCGCCGAAAAAAGAGTGGACGACCCTGCACAGGCAGAGACACATGAAGTCGGATGTTCATGGTGGCCGCGGAAAGAAGGTCCCACGAGAGGCGGAGAGTGGGCGCCAGCAACGATTACATGCTCGTCAGTGTATAAGTTTGCAGAAATTTGTGGCGTGAGGCTTGTTGTCAGGCGAAACGTCACTTGAACGTTGGTTAGGTCTTTGTAGTTCTTTTTCCTTTCTTTCTTTGCCTCTTTGCTTCCTTCCTTTTTTCTGTGAATGTAATTTGGCATAGACTGTTGTTGTTTTGTGGGGTTTAATGTCCCAAAACGAGCTCTGATTATGAGAGACGCCGTAGTGGAGGGCTCCGGAAATTTCGACCACCTGGGGTTCTTTAACGTGCACTGAAATCGCACAATTGGCATAGACTGTAGAGGTTAGGATTCAATCCATCATATGTTGCTCATAATCGCATATCCCAGGGCAGGGCAGGCCCGTAGCCAGAAATACTTTTTTTTTGGCGGGGTGGGGGGGCACTGCCGAAGGCCTTGACTGTTAAAATCTATCTATCTATCTATCTATCTATCTATCTATCTATCTATCTATCTATCTATCTATCTATCTATCTATCTATCTATCTATCTATCTATCTATCTATCTATCTATCTATCTAGTCGCCTACGTCTCGGTGCTCTCCTGGTCGTCTCGTTGACCTGGTTACACCAGAATTTGGATGGTAGTGTATAGATGTATGACGAACATAAATGATCGACCTTTCCATCCCTAACATGACATACTCGACGCGTACGTCACGATTAACGATACTGCAATCACGTGCGGCTCATACCCGTAGTGCTGGGCCCATGGTAAACGTGTATGCGCCACAGGTGTCTGAATTTTAAAGGGCTACGTTCACCAAGGACTAACTAAAACAGACATTTCACATATTGTTGTAACACATCTAAGCAGAAGACAGGCATATCGTTTGCCACAGTTTGCATTTGGAATCTACGGAAACAAGCAGAAGTACACAGACGGACCCGCTATGATTTCCGAAGGCAACATATACCACCCTGTAGGGGCGTTGGAATCAAACCCGGGCAGTCGAGGTGTCGGGCAAGCACGCTAGCACTCGGCTACGGTGCTTCGTTACGCACTCACGGTACATATAGTTAAAAAAAAACATACCGCACCAGCAGTAGCGATAATGGTGCTTGTGACACCCATTGCTCGTCTAGCGTATGTTAAGCGCTATCATGACGATGCAATAAACAATACTCGTGCCCTGCTATCACTCAGCATGCTTTTCTCAATGTTTTCTCAATTCTATAGGAATGCTTCTACGAACGACGCTTAAGGTACGCACATCAGCTCATCGTAGCGTGGACATCTCTTCGACAAAACAAACATCTGTGCATTAACTGGAGTGCAAACGTTACGTCATACCGTGAGCTACCACTCAGTCACCACGATGCTGTCGACGTTCCTCTATAGCTCACGTTAAGCATACACCTGACATGCCCTTTGTACAGACGTTCGTCGTATTCGGAACACATGGTTGAATACAAAATAATTCGTCATTTTCTCACTGACTGCTTCGCATGGCGCCGATTCTCACAATTCGTGGGATCTGCTGGAATTTTTTGGGGGGTGGGGGGAAACATCAATTTTCAGTATCCATTTTCGGTAAAAATCGCAGTATGTACATTATATGACTTTTTAAAGGCAAGAATATTGATTAGGCTTAAATTTTGTTATTAGCACCATATGTTATTAACACTATGCTTCACATATAAAGCTATCTCGAACGTTTCCGAATGGATCCGGGAGAATTGTATTATCTCGAGGTTCCATACTTCGGGAACTGTGCAAACCCACAAGCCCCCCCTCCCCCCTTTCTTTCCTCCCCATTCCCCCCTTTAACGATGCCACTCGAGGAAAGGCACCCTGCGTAACAACACAGGGTGTATGCTTTGCAGGTACTAGTGTGCGTAAATAATTTTTCATGCCCCAACATCTGTTCGCAGAGGAACGGAACCCGAACACCTAACACAAATTATCACAATTTAATGCGGTCTACCAATGGCGGACATTTTTATGGCGGCAGCCATAAGGTCAACGTGTGAAGGTTGGGCCCTCAGATCCATGACATGAAAATTACAGAAGTCCAGAATTACATACAATCCTTATTAATAGCGGAGTTCGGGTTCTATGTGATGGTTGTATGTGGCCGAGGTTATCGAGCCGGGTCTATCAGAAATACCTGTTCAATTATTACTGTCGGTAACGATTCTGTTACCTACGGTTGTAATTTACATAATTAAACGACCAATTGCACGCTGGAGCACTACAGAACTGGCTGTAGATCCACAGTAATAAAGATGCATTTGGGATTCAGGACAGACCCTACGTTTCGACGTGTAATTTCATAGCCGGCTGGACTCAAATCCGCGGCGTTCGCAGACCAAGAGGGATTGTTTTTCAGTCAGGGAAAAAGTGATAAAGCTCCAATGTAAAACAAGCTAGGACAAGTGCCGTTTGGAATGTAGGATTTTTAAGTTAATAGAAATCGAAGTCCAAACCACGACGTATCCGTGCGGAAGCCTAAAGACGGAGGCTTCCGGCCTAAAGACGGAGGAACAACGGTAAACTATAGGTGTCTAATCGACATTATTAGTTTAGCGTTATCGTAGCAGCGGGGATTAAGGACATGGTCTTGCTGTACAGCAAACTTTCCTCGCTGAAATCGAGTTTTAGTTTATCGAGATGGCGTTCATGACCCAGTATTTGAGACGGTATAGCGTCCCCTACCGGAGGGTAAATGTGTTTAAAAAAAGCACAATAAAAGGACATACACCAAAATGCTCAGCTGTATACACGTATGCAGCATATTCCAACATTCCGACAATAATAAAAATTAAATAGTGTGAATCACGCTCCAAAAGCAATTTTTTTTCCTTCTACGAAAGCATAACAACAGCTGCTTTGTGAATGTCGAGTCAGGTTGGCTTTGGATACTCACCCGCACTCTTCCTTCGACAGCATGCTCTTGCTGATGTCGATGTGAGATTCGTTCACGCAGCGTTTAAACCCTTCCATGTTAAAGCAGGAGGCCGTGCGGCGGATATCTGGGTGGGGGAGAAAAACGACATGCTAGAAGTTTCACAAATTGTGACAGCCTATACAGGTCACCTTCATATTCGTTCATATTGACTCCATAATAAAGAAAAACAAGTGTTTCACGAACCGACGACTCTACATGTGTACTCGACCGAATATTTTTATCTCCCCCTCTCCCGTTTTTTCTTTTCTGTATCATTTTAAACCTTTCGCCGCCGTTACCTCACAAAAATATGCACGAGATAATGTCGTTGTCGTCACCATGACGATCATCATCATCATCATCATCATCATCATCATATTTTAAGTCAACTGCAGGATGAAGACCTCTCCCAGCGATTTCCAATTTGCCCTATCCTGAGAGAGTTTGTCCCACTTTACGCCCGCGAACTTCTTAATTCCATCGCTCCATTTACCTTTTGCCTGCTTGTTGCGTATTCCTTCTTTTTTTTTTATTCCGAAATGGGTTTGCCCTTAAGGCATAGTTTATGGTGTGTTGTGTTAAATGTGTGCTGCAAGTCCTCTTTTGTGTATGAACTGAGGTAGTGTTTTGTGGTATCTGTTGTGTATCCAACGACCATAACTGGGCGAGGCACTGTAGCGAAGACCGTCATGTTTAAGGAGACGAGAGCGCTCCCGATGGAGCCCTGTGCATATGAGATGGTGTGCATCTGCGTCCGTCACGGGAACAGAACAATACGGGCACGTATCAGCAAGTGGTATGGTGCACCAGTTCCACGCAGAGATTAATGCCGGTGTAGGGGGCACCCCGGCCCGAAGTCTCCGAAGCACAACTTCCTCCGCCCTCTAGTAAGGTGATGGGGGAGGGAGCAGACACATGGTGGGATAAGAACACGTGTGTCCTGCCGGAGAAAGTTCTTACGGGCGCAAAGGGAGAGGGGTGGGGGGGAGGGGAATGGACGGGGAAGGTGGATTAGTAGGACAGTGTGCCGCCTGGTCGGCAGCAGTGTTTTGAGGGTTCGCAGCATGTCCTTGTACAGTGTACCTTGACGCGCGTAGTTGTGCGATTTATGGCGTGTATGGCTTCGCAGATTTCCATTGCCTTGTGCACTTCTTTAAGTTCTTGTATAGCCGCTAGAGAGTCGGTGAATATATCTAGCCGCTAAAGTGTAAGTAGCATAGACATGGCGTCTTTCAGGGCGTTATTAATGGATTGAAGTTCCATTACGAGAGCACTGGCTTCTTTAGACGTATAGCGTTGGTGACCACTGATGAAGGGATGCGTAGAACTGAGGAACGACGTCGTACCGCCGTCAGGTAGAATAGCAGCATCTGTATATACTGTGCAAGTATCAGCGCATGTAGAATCTGCTGCCTTCTTCGCACTAGTATTTTCGGCGTCGCTTCGCCGCAACCTCGTTGTTTTATTAGTCGTGATGTGAGTAAATTCCCAGGGAGGCATTGGTTCAGTCGCATTTTCTATTCGAGAGCCACGCTGAAAACGTGCATGCAAAGCGGGGACAGCCGGAACCAGCTGCCTTTTTATTTCACGTGTGCTTGTTCACGCTGTGACGTGTTCACAGCGTGACGTGTTCACAGTGTGACGTGACGTGTCACAGCGCTGTGACGTGTTCACGCAATTGTGTTCAGCTGAGCATGTTCCTGCAGAATTGGCACTGGTGTGGTTCGAGGTAGCGAAGTAATGGTGCGCATAGCACCACGATTTATTGTCTCCAATTGTGCCAACTGAGCCAAAGTGAGACGTTGAAATTGCGCTTGGTACAAAATCCGTGGCTGCAAGACTGCACGTACGATTCGTCAAGCTACGTCAGTACGAGCTCCAGCTGATTTTGAAGCAATGCGTCGAATGAGATGGAGCGTTTGTGTGGAACTCTGTACAATTTGCGGAGCCAGTGTGCAGCACTGCCGGACCGGTGAATATCAAGGCCCAGTATGCGGATCTCTGAAGCTTCTGGGATCGTTGACACGCCAACTCTAAGTGTAAATGGGCTCTGAGTGAGCTTTCTGCGTCCTGCTTTATTGGCTACCACAACGTAGCTAGATTTTTGTGCGGAGATGTCAAGGCCAGCTTGCCGAGCGTAGTTGTGCACGACATCAAGGGCTTCTTGAAGCTGTCGAGATTGTCTTGAAATGTCTTTATGTACGGACACAGAGTAATACTGTCAGCGTATATTAAAAACTTAACATCTGGAATTTGGTGTAGTTGCCAAGAAAGAGGTAGGAGAGCAATATTGAATAGAACAGGAGTCAAGACCGAACCCTGTGGGACTCCTCTGTGCGATGTGAAGCGCCGTTCTTGCCTTCCATCTACTCTTATCGCAAAGGTGCGATTACGAAGGAATGACTAGATGAAGTTTACGACACTTCGTGGAAGCCCCAATTAGATGAGGTTGGTGATGATAATTTCATGGTCAATATTATCGTAAGCTTTCGTTATGTCTGTGGCTATTGCTGTACGCACGGCGTGACTGTGTGGTGAAACGTGGAACACATCGTCCGACAATATGGAAAATTCGTCTTCAGTTCCCAAGTAAGAACGAAATCCAATTTGTGCAGGATAGTATTTCTTGTTCCGTTCAAGGCACCAGGAGCCACGTGTAGCTAGCATCTTTTGAGCGTTTTACTTCTCTTGGTATCCATTCCGCCGCTCTTACTGTCCATTTGTTATCTTTCATACGCATGTTACACGCTGCCCAGGTCCACTTTTTCATTTTAATTAATATAAAAATATCAGCAACTGTTGCCCTCTGATCCACTCCGCTCGTTTTTGTTATCTCTTAGCGTTACACCTACCATTTTTATTTCCGTTGCGTGCTCCTTATTTTCATCTCTGGTTTTTTTCGTTATCCTCGATGTTTCTGCACCGCACATTGGTACTGGGAGAATGCGGTGATTAAATACCTTTCGTTTTAGTGACAGCGGCAAGTGAAATTGCTGAGATATTCTCCCTCTATTCTAATTCATTTTTTTCCCAATCTAGACGTTCGAACACTTCTAGGCATGCAGTGGGTAACATCCGAGACATTGTATCTACTTGTCTGACCCCTCTCTTGATCGGAATTCTTCTGCTCCTCTCATGCAGGAGTAGTATGACTGTGCAATATTTGTAGCCGCGTCTGATGGTTTGCACGTATACGTCAGGTACCCCTTGTCGACGCAAAGCTTCTAGAATTGCTTGTATTTCTATGGAATCAACACTTTGCAGAATCTATAAAGGCCATATAAAGAGGTTTGTCATATTCAGTGAACTTCTCAATTATTAGGGTGATAGAATGGCTGTGGTCCATTGTTGAGTAACCTTTCTGAAACCGGCTTGTTCTCTTGATTGGTTGAAGTCGAGTGTTTTTCTTATCCTGGCAGAAATTACTTTCCTAAATAGTTTGTATATTACTGGGAGTAGGCTAATTGGTTTGTAATTCTTTAACTCCTTTGTGTCACCTTTCTTGTGTATTAGGATTATGCTATAGCGTTTTTCCAGCTGAGAGGTACACTAGATGTCTTGATGCATATCGTGAAGTGCGGCACAAGTTTTTCAAATAAAATGTCTTCTACGTCTTTGATCAAGTCGGCTGATAATGTGCTTTGTTGTTTATGGTAGCACTACTGTACCAGCCGCTCGGGTGCGATCTCCTTCCGTAGCAATCCTCCATAACACGACGAGGCGGCGCACGGGCGGGGCGAGTTTGATCGTTCGACTGCGCCGACACGAACGATCTTCACTAGCAGGCTAACAAAGCGACCGTCGTAGAACTGCGTGGGCGGCGTTGGGGAAAGCGCAGTTCATTTTGGGTCGATGGACATTGCCAGGGGCATAGCGAGAATTTTATTTCGGGAGGGGTGGAAACCCCCGCTGTGTATGTGTTTATATGCGCATAAAAACTTTAAAAATTTCGGGAAGGGTTTCACCCCCCCCCCCCCCCCCCCAACCAACCCTTCTTTATTACGCCTGTGGCCATTTCATGAATGGATGACAAGGTTTAGGTCCGTGGTTGAATGAACGTGTAACTAAGACATAGTTTGCCATTTAAACGTTGCATGTGCTCGCGTTCGATGGGACTGCATAAACTTTATTTGTCCAGTTGTTGCCGGTGCCCAGGGCTAGGCGGCCAGAGGAGTGTTCTAGCACTCCATCTCGCAGAGCGAGTCAAGCTCATGAAGTCTTCCGTGTGCCGTTCACGTCAGTTCGTTTGTCAATTTACGCGTAGGTGTAGTTGGTCCGTCTGTTGACTCGAGGCGATAATGTGCTATGCCTGTGGACACCTAGGCCTCAAGCGCAAGGAAGAGGGCAGATAACAATTAAGGAAGCGTTGCGAAGGCGCCGGATGCAAGGATCGTACGGAAGGGAGAGCTAACGGAGAAGGGAAACTCGTGTCTCGGGAAGGTGGCCTCGCCTTTCTACTCTTTCACTTCTCTTTCCCTCCATCACGCGACCCTGAGCCGCTCCCTCTCAACTTGAGCTGCTGAAAACAGCGTCCCTTTCTCACTTCAACCACCTCTCTCATTTATAACGACAGCGTGGGCATGCTGAGTGAACGTGGAGGATATGTATGTGTACTGGCCAGCGCGGCGGTTGCCGTGACAGCTTCCCAGAAAGGCTGTCTTGACCTCATGTTTAAATATAAAAGCCGAATTAGGGGGTGTTTGTCGACCTTCACACTGCTTTGCTGATCACAGCTAGGACTCTGATGGGTGTGCTCGGGGACCCAGTTTGATGGACGCAGCGAGACATTTCCTTACGGTTTCTCACTACCTTTTCTAATGGCACTTGAGTACAGCGGACGAGGGAGATTGAATCGATGAACAGATAGCTAAAAACAATATGAAAAATAGGGAATGTCGTTGGAGCCAACGTATCGACAAGTGGACTTGTCTTTGTCAGGACGGCAACCCTGGCGAAATGTTGGTTCCGAGACACTCCCTGTTAATCTTCTTTAGTGTTCTCTTCCTATAACGACACTTTAAAGTTATAAACTAGACATGCAGGAAAAATTAACCTTTGAGGAAAACGCAGCTCTAACACACAGTCATAGCGTTTCCAAGCATTTCAGGTGCAACGTGCCACAAAACGTACCCACCCATGCGCTTGCACATATCCCGCGTTCACTGAGTGAAACGCCAGTGTAATATTTCTTTTGTCCTCTGCACCATATTTTGTTTCAGCAGCAGCTGTCTTCTGAAGTTTCCGCCGGTCATTTCCTCGTGAAGATGTCCGCTGCAACGCTAACTGCCCTCCACTGACGCACTATGCAGAACGAAGGGCGGGGCTGCACCGTACGAACACTTTGCGTACCAGTTCGTGATTGCGCAGAGCTTTGTCAATTGTGTTTCGTAATTATGCAACTGATTACAGGAAAAATTAGTTGAATTACAAGGATTGCTCCTCATGAAAGGAAGTAACTAACTGAAGCATTGAAAAATTCCAGTAATATGTAATTGATTACAGGTAATCCACAATTGTAGAGCGTTATGTACAGGTCTGGTAACAAGAAATAGCAGAGTCGCCTCCCCAATGAATGTGGGTTCAAGTCCAAGTAGGTGGTACAAAAAAGTATAATGTCAGTGATACATGCAATATACGCCGGTGGGTGCATGTTCCAGTCGTTAGTTGTCCGTGGCATGAAGGAATCGAAAATGTTCGTAGCCAACTTTATATTGGTGATCAACACGAGACGAATAATAGGTGGGTGCTGCAGTGAGCTGATCGCTTAAAGAAGTCCACTGGTAGATTTTATGACAAACGCAAGGGCAAAAGATGTTTCGGCGATGTGACAGTGAAGGCAATGATAATCTATTTTTCATAAGTGTTACGCTAGCAGTGCGGCCACAATTAGAAATGATTAGGCGAGTTGTGTTGTTCTGAACAAGTTCAAGGGCTTCAAATAGGCGAGCTTGGTAGGGATCCCAGATTGAAGCTTACCATTACAAGTCTACTATTATTGCGATTGAAGCTTACTGTTACTTTCTATGCTATAGACTTCTTTGCACAAGGAACGGCAAAGTTGAACGAAAGAAGCATGCGCGCAACAGCACGCATATACTCACTCTTCAACAATGCCTGCTCGTAACCACAAGCGGCCGTTTGGACGGCTCCTATAGCGTGTTGGAGAGAGGACAACGGGCCGACTTCGTATGAACAGCCTTCAAGCGAGTAACTTTCGAGGCACCGCACTGGACTGCGCAGAACAGAGAACGAAGTGATCAATGCTTTCGTGATCATTCTTCAAACACAGTGGCTAAAAAAACACGAAAGCGATAGCTGTCTTCGCTAAGCTTTGGGGTACATAAGCGGCAATATGACAAATCGAGCGACGGGAGATGGGTTGCGTGCTCTGGACACGAGAACCCGCTGCATTTGGACACTGCACAGGCAGGCAGGCAGGCACAGAACTTTATTTTTGTCCTGAAAAACTGCAGTTGGACGTCCCCTTTTAGGGGGATCCTGTAGCAGTTGCGGGCCGCTCCCACGCAGGGACAGGAAGACCGTGGCCCTCCGCCCTCTCGCAGGCTCTCTGGACAGCCCGAAGTTGAACCGAAAGGTCGCCGCTTCTCAGGGCTTCCTCCCAGTCCTCTTCTTTGCTGAACTCTGTGTCACGTAACGCAGGACATTGCCAGAGCATGTGAGCTAGTGAGCAGTAAGCCTCTCCGCAGTTCGGACAATGCGGTTCAACATTGGGCGAGAAGTTACTAAACCTGCCTCGCGAAGGGAAAGACCCCGTTTGGAGCATCCTGAAGGCCGAAGACTGCGGACGAGTGAGTTTAGGGTGAGGAAGTGGAAAGACCCTCCGAGAGAGATGATAATGAGTCACGATCTCGTGAAAAGTGAGGAGCGGGTCCCTGTACCTGCCGGCATCCCCGCCCGCGAATTCGCCGGGACCGCCGCGGTGAGTGAAACCTCGCGCACGGTCATGGGCAAACTCATTGGCGTTGGGGACATCGGGGTGTACGTTGGCCCCCATGTGGGCCGGGAACCATGTTATGGTGTGAAACCCGGCAGCCCCCTCGCTGCCGAGGATAGCTGCTGCCTCCCGCGAGATCGAGCCCGACGCGAAAGCTCTGGCAGCGGACCGCGAGTCCGTGAAGACATTTGGACGCGATACGTCCTTCATTGCTACAGCAATGGCAATTTGCTCAGCAATCGTTGCCGAAACGTTTCTAACCGACGCAGCACATAGGAGCTTGCCACTATGGTCGACTGAGGCCACTGCAAAGCGATCAGAACGCCCGTACTGTGCTGCATCGACAAATGTAGCGAGGTCCGGGCTGTCTGCAACTGACTTCAATAAGGAACGGGCCCGAGCTATGCGGCGTCCTACATTGTACTGCGGGTGGACATTCCTGGGAAGTGGAGCTACGGCAAATGTACCTCTGATAGAAGACGGTAGAGTCACTTTACGTTCGCGAATCTGTGTAAGACCGCAGCCAATGGACTCCAGGATACGTCTACCGGCCTGCGAGGACGACAGGCGCACTACCTGAGCCATTTTCTGCGCCTCGATCACCTCCGAGAGGGAGTTATGCATGCCCAGTTGTATGAGCTTTTCGGTGCTCGTGCTGAGAGGCAACCCTAGAACTCGCTTTATACTCGTGCGCATTAGTGCGTCGATTTTTGCCTCTTCCCTTTTGGACCAGTGCAGCGCTGAAGCGACGTAATTAATGTGGCTCATGAGAAACGCATGGTAGAGCCGAAGGAGATTGCTCTCGCTCAGCCCGCCCCTGCGGTTCGAGACCCTGAGTATGAGCCTAAGCATGTTCTCCGTCTTGGAAGTGATGCGAGCTATAATCTGCGAGTTGCGCCCCTTCGACTCCAGCAATAGTCCGAGCACCCTGATGCAGTCTACCCTGGGGATTCTCTGCCCGTCACGTGTGTATAGAGATATGTGAATGCTCTAGAGAGTGAG